>CAJQZP010000058.1:4717500-4877500 GCA_907164705.1 Parnassius apollo
CGCCTCAGATATATCCTAAAACTGTGCACCTGATTTTTCTCCGTTCGTATCGGATTGCAATTCTATCGGACTATGAGAGTGAGGGAAAAAAAAGTGTATTTATTCTTAAGCACACACTCGCGCACTATAATCCTGTCCTGTGGAGATGTCAATCAGATGGACAATTATATAATTTCCCGATATAAAACACTATAACTTTCACACTAGAAAGTCTCTCGTAGCGTGGAGATGTTTGGCATTTAATAACTGCATTTAAAGAAATACGGACCCCCTTTTTTTGGCCATAGATAAGATTGTTTTGTGAGAGATTGAACCTGCAGCCTGCTACGCTGCAACCAATAGTTAGTATTTTAGAGTTCTGTAAGTAGTAAAATTTACATTTACATAAGTGGCTGGCCCAGTAGACGTTGTTCTGCCCTTTTCGGTAGATGGCGTTTAACTCCAAATAGCGTGATGAGTTTCACTCCGTACTCACTTTGATCTTTTAACAGTGTAGATATATTTTTTTTATAATTTGACTACCTATCCATACTTTTAATTGAATGTCTATCATTAAAGTAAGTATATAATAGGTGGCGGGTATTAAGTTCATTATTAAATTTGTTAATAATGTAAAAGTAAACGTTACAAGCTTAGGGTTTGTGACAATAAAAACTGCCGATTGAATTACCTACCAATGTTGACACTTTAATTACTGATCACCAATTAACACTAATACACACTAATAATTAATCACACTTAACACTTTAATTCACTTTATTTCGCTCCAAAAGCTTCGCTCGTATCGCCAATTCAATACTGCCCCGGACGCGTCCCTCAGCGACTTTAAATAGGCCTATTCCACCAAAACATCATATAAGTGCAGAAAGTTCGAGTGTGGACTTTCCTAGAAATCTTAATTTTTCTATCCGTTACTAGATGGCGCTGTTGGGAGAGTTCCTGAAAGATCTTGACACTCCTATTTCTGATACTTGATACCAGACGGCGCTAGTACTATCAACTGTGGCGCGCAACAATAACATAACTACAATGGCATATATCGAATAGTGTAACTATAAACCGAAGTCTTGATAAATCAAGTATAAAGTGAGAATATGATATCTATCGGTTGATTCGTTCAGAAGTTATACGATCACTAACAGACGCACCAAAGATTACGTAAAATCGCGCGGCTTCGCATTAGTGATTGCTGGATCTCAATAACAGCGCCACCTACCGTATTCAATTGTAAATCTAATCCACTCTCGAATCTACGGCATCACACACATACAAAATTTCACACAATTCGGTCCAGCCGCTTAGGAGGAGTTCAGTCACATACACACAGAATTATATATTATAATACGAGGGTGGATTGAAAAGTACTCGGCCTAACCAAGAAAATAAACACATACTAAACCAGTTATATTTTTATTTTTCTACATAATCACCATCAAGTTCAATACACTTTTGCCACCTCCCCTTCCAAGCATTTAGACCGTTGAAAAAAAATGATTCTTCCTTAGAGTCAAAATATGCGTCTACAGCTGCTTTGACCTCGTCGTTTGTCGAAAATCTTTGACCTCCCAAGTGCTTTTTTAGGTTAGGGAATAGAAAGAAGTCTGATGGTGCCAGATCAGGTGAATACGGCGGATGCGGTAACAGTTCAAAGCCACAGTTGTGAATTTCAGCCATTGACTGTACTGACGTGTGAACACGGGTGTTATCTTGATGAAACAGGACTTTTCTTCTGAGCATTCCTCGACGTTTTTCTTTTATTTCCTCTCGTAAATGACGTAGTAAGGTGCAGTAGTAATCAGAGTTTATAGTCTGACCCCTTTCAAGATAATCAATCATAATCACACCTTTCGAGTCCCAGAATACTGAAGCCATCACCTTATTTGCCGACAAAATCGACTTAGCCTTTTTAGGGGGTGGTGAACCAGGTCTTCTCCACTGTTTTGATTGTTGTTTGTTTCCGGTGTACAGAATGAACCCATGTTTCGTCCATAGTAACGAAACGATTCAAAAAAATCATCTGCATCGGCTTCAAATAACTCCAAATAGTCGCGTGAAATAGTCAATCGCGTCCTTTTTTGTTCAACTGAAAGCAGTCGCGGAACCCACCTCGCAGACACCTTGTGGAAACCCAACTCGTTGACAATGATGTTTTGAGTTCGTTCATAAGCGATGCCTATAATCACGGCTATCTCTCTAATTTTTAATCTGCGGTCTCCTATTATTAAATCAAGTACTTTTTTAACATTTTCGTCAGTAGTTGACGTCGAAAGCCTTCCAGAGCGGGGTTCATCTTTCACACTCTCTCTACCACACTTAAATTCTGCTATCCATTTTTTGACGGATGAATATGACAGAGAACAATCGCCTAATGTACTGACCATGTCATCATGGATGGCTTTTGATGATAGCCCCTTCTTATGGAGGTACTTAATGACGGCACGCTGCTCGATTTGCTCCATTCGCGGAAATTATGTCCGATTACTTTGTTAATAAATTTATAAAATCACAACTAATTATCGCACACGTTTCGAACTTCACACAATGAACTAGTCTAAACTGAACTAAATAATGTGGGTAGATTTGATTTTTAGAATTGAATGGATCTGTGTTAGGCCGAGTACTTTTCAATCCACCCTCGTATAAAAATGTTTACTCGTATTCTGATACGTATCAACTTCGTTAATAGTTCAATACTTAACTATAATATTGCATAAACACAATTTTCATTAAAAATAACTTGACAACGATAAAGCAATTCGAAAATAATTGTAAACATGACTTGATTGCCGATTTACTGGTATTGTATACGCAATATGATTTGCGAGTAGAATCGTAGTGAGAGTAAATAAATAAAGAAAAGCTGATTGCATCGAAACAAATATTTAATCAATATCTTATTTTGAATATGCTCTACATGCGAAATGAAATTCATGATTTCATGTTACTATGCTCATTATAGTACCGCATCTAGTCGAAACTCAACAATTTGTTTAAATCGTTTTGTATTACCAGTAAGAAACCAAGCGGGAATTTTTATAAGTTTAAATTTTCTAATTCGTTTTTTATATTATGTGAGAGCAAGTTCCTTCACCGATAACAGACAAAGACTAGCCCGGGTGATCCCCACGATTACATCAAATTTGATAAACCATGAGATTTGTAGAGCCATGCTGCAGTTATATTAGTAGTATAGTTGTAGCACGAATGGGTTGGCTCCATCGGGGAGAACCACGCTCTTACAGAATATCATCGTAAAATAGTAGCTTAATGCTCCTGTGTTTCGTATGGTGAGTGTAGAGAACCGGAGATTCTTTTTACTGGAAACGAAGAATTCCATCTTAGTCCTCACGGGTGATATCACATCTGCATTTTAATTTGTAATCTAGGATTTATGTAGATGTCTATGGGCCACAGCAACCACTTACCATCAGGTTGACTGTGTGCTCGTTTGTCACCACATCCTATTAAAATAATACTTCAGATTTCTAATTGCAAAGTGGAAATGAAGCAAGAGGTAACAAATGAGTAAATAACTGCGGTTGCCGACCTGCCTGTGAAGCGTAGCAACTATGGCAAATATGGGTGATTTAGTTTTAGCGGTGTACTTTAGATAGCTGGTAATATACGTACGTGCTATTTGGCTTACAACTTAAGAATGATCAACAGTTGCTGGCGGAATTGTGATTGAACTAATATTGCTCTTATTTTAGTGGAATATCATGTCGTAACATTTCAATACAATATTTTTATAAATTATATTGTAATATTTACTATAATGCACTAATATACCCATAATATGACATTGACAAAAATGAAAATAAAAAAGGAAAAGAATATATTATTATTAAGTCTTTTTGGTATTCTTTACAACAATGTAAAAAAACTGGCCAAGTGCGTATCGGGCCACGCACAATGTAGAGGTAGGGTTCCGTAGTTGCCCGTCATAATGCTTATGGGTTTTCTTGATAATGAGCATTATAATTAAGTTCGCAGTTTGACTGTTATAACTACTAAAAATAGGTTCAAATAGGAAGATGGTAACTGAAGGACTTATTTTCAACTCAGACTTATAGGGAGCAGTATTCAACAAAGATACTTTTCGGTTTTGAAAATAGTACAACTTACATCTAATCATTTACATGTCAAGTACGAACAAAGAGAGGCATAGTTGATTATCCATCTTTATATTCCTAGCAGTGCAACCCTAAGATAAATATGATTGTATCAAATCTTCCCTTACACCACCAATGCCCTAAATTATCCTGAGGGTCACCTGCGTATACCAAGAGTATAACGATGGCTAAATGATTTTATGAATACTTTGAACGAATGCCTACAATAACTACCGACTAAAAATTAAGCGAAAGTAGTAAGTGAGAGAGATCCTCTCTGCCTATCCCGCAAATGAAAGAGGTTAAATTTAATGATTTCTTATATTTACGCGAACACTATACATGATTAAAACTACTTTTACGGATTTTATCGCGTTTACTTTTACTTTTTATTTACTTTTATTTTTAATTCCCGACGTTTGGGGCGCTTTCCAGCACCCATGGTCACGGGGGACTGAGATGACTGACGTCCCGATGTCATTGTTAAACCCGGAGTACCTTCAGGTTTTTAAATTATTGTTTATAGTCCGATCTATGCAAAATGAACTGACTATGTCCTGAGGTATTGCAGTGGTATACTTGGGTTTAGTTTTAATTTTATTGATTATAGGATCCCAAGCAGGTGGTAGTACCCAGCCTCCTTCTCTATTGAAATTAGGATGTTTTTTAATTTCAATAGCCTCACGTATCGTCCTTGGTAGGAATCGGTCTTCTTTCGCGAGGATTTGTGGTCTATTAAATCTGATGTAATGGTTGGGTCCGTCTAGGATATGATCACAAACTGCAGACTTCCCGGAACGTTGATGCTTCACATCAGCTATATGTTCTTTTACGCGGGTCCTAATTGATCTTTTTTGTTTGTCCTATATAAGAGAGACCACATTCACAATCAAGCTTGTACACTCCTGCATCTTGTAGAGGAATATGACACTTGACGGATGGTAGGAACTGACTAATCTTCTTCGGCGGCTTGTAGAATGTTCTAATAGAAGCTCGCTTCAAGATATAGCCAATCTTGTGTGTGACACCTCTGACATATGGTAGTATTTTATTTAGTTTTCCATGCAATTTTTTATAATCAAATGTCGATAAAACTGTCTTTAATTCACTGGACGAATTGTCTATGGTTTTGTTTATGAAATATGGATCGGTACGTTTTTGCTGAATCACCGTTATTAACAACTTTTTACTAGCCTAATTTAAGATCTTAGCGCTTCCTCGAGTGTCTTTTTTAGTGGATATCTTGACACACGTAGGAATGAGATTATGATCTCTGCATCTCTTCAAGAAATTTAAAGCTGTTATGTATCTTGCGCGCTTGGTCTTTAGATCTTCTAATCGGCGTATTTTATTTGCTATTTCCAGTCCGTACTGGTTTACATAATGATTTCTTATATTTACGCGAACACTATACATGATTAAAACTACTTTTACGGATTTTATCGCGTTTATTTATACTTTTTTATTTACTTTTATTTTTAATTCCCGACGTTTCGGGCGCTTTCCAGCACCCATGGTCACGGGGGACTGAGATGACTGACGTCCCGATGTCATTGTTAAACCTGGAGTACCTTCAGCTTTTTTAATTATTGTTTATGGTCCGATCTATGCAAAATGAACTGACTATGTCCTGAGGTCTTGCAGTGGTATGCTTGGGTTTAGTTTTAATTTTATTGATTATAGGATCCCAAGCAGGTTGTAGTACCCAGCCTCCTTCTCTATTGAAATTAGGATGTTTTTTTAATTTCAATAGCCTCACGTATCATCCTTGGTAGGAATCGGTGTTCTTTCGCGAGGATTTGTGGTCTATCAAATCTGATGTAATGGTTGGGTCCGTCTAGGATATGATCACAAACTGCAGACTTCCCGGAGCGTTGATGCTTCACATCAGCTATATGTTCTTTTACGCGGGTCCTAATTGATCTTTTTGTTTGTCCTATATAAGAGAGACCACATTCACAATCAAGCTTGTACACTCCTGCATCTTGTAGAGGAATATGACACTTGACGGATGGTAGGAGCTGACTAATCTTCTTCGGCGGCTTGTAGAATGTTCTAATAGAAGCTCGCTTCAAGATATAGCCAATCTTGTATGTGACACCTCTGACATATGGTAGTACAGCAGGCACACGCTCGACTGTGGCCGGCTTCACTCGGTCACTGTGACGTAGGCGCGGGACCCGAAGCTTGTTGTCGTGCAGAACTTGCTTGACGTGCTGAAGCTCGGCGGCCAGGTGTTTGCTGTCACAGATCCCTCGTGCTCTCTGTAACAAAGATTTGCCCACGGTAGCTAACTGTGAAGGATGGTGGTGAGATTCACCGTTTAAATATCGGTTTGTATGGGTCCTTTTCCTATACACAGTGTGACCAATGGTGTTTTTAGGATTTCGGATGACTAACACATCTAGAAAAGGTAAGGAATTATTTGCCTCTAACTTCATAGTAAATTGAATTTTAGAGTTTATGGAATTAAGATGTTCTAAAAATGCAGTTACTTTGTCTGATGGTAAAATTGTGAAAGTATAGTCTACGTACCGCTTGTAGATCCTTGGTGTAACAGGTGCAGTAAAGAGGGCTTTCTCCTCAAAGTCTTCCATGAATATATCGGCGACAATGGGAGATACAGGTGAGCCCATCGCAACACCATCTACTTGCTTGTAAAACTCTTCCTTCCACAATAGATAGCCAGATGTAAGGCAATGTCTTAGTAATACTGCATATTCTGCTGGCATGTTATTTTCCTCTAGTTTCCTAGTTATAATTGAGATGCAGTCTTCAACAGGTAGGCATGTAAATAGAGACTGAACATCAAAACTGACCATGGTTTCATTGTCAGTAAGATGTAGGTCTTTTATCTCACTGACAAAATGGTATGAATCCTTAGTGTGTGCTCTTGTGTGTCCTCTGAGTGGTGATAATATTTTAGCTAAGTATTGAGCCAATCTGTAAGGTGGCGAATCAATCTGACTCACTATTGGACGTAATGGAGCATTCGGTTTGTGTATCTTTGGTAACCCATACAACTTCGGTGGTTTGGCACATGAAGGTATTATCGAATTAACGTCCAGATTCAATTTTTTTCGGAGTATTTCTTAATTAGATCGCTAGTTGTTTTAAGCGTATTAGTTGTAGGGTCTGTTTTGACCTTTCGATAAGTAGTTTCATCCGACAAAAGTTGTATTTTAAAATTGTAATCTGACGTATCCATTATAACTGTAGAATTACCTTTATCTGCGCGGAGAATCGTAAGCTCTGTTCTGTTGCGTAAGTTTTTCAACGCGTTAAATTCATTTTTGGGAAGATTTAATTTCGGCGCTGAACTTCGATGTAACATATACGAGATGTCTTGACGTATGGCCTCTAAATCTTCATTACCAATATTATTTTTATACAGACAGTCCTCAACACTACAGATAATGTCCTCATACGGTATTTTTCGCGGTGTTATTGCGAAATTAATACCTTTTTCTAAAACTTTTATTGTGGCGTCGTCCAGTGTTTGTTTTGATAAGTTGTAGACAGCGCGTTGTTTATGTTTCGTGTCTGTGGTCAAAGATTTCGTATGTTGGACATTTGATTTAGTTGTTAATTTATTGTATTTATCAATGTGTTTATTTTTGAATTCATCGTATTTAGTTGTTTCGCGTTTATCTAAAGTTTCCATGCAATTTTTTATAATCAAATGTCGATAAAACTGTCTTTAATTCACTGGACGAATTGTCTATGGTTTTGTTTATGAAATATGAATCGGTACGTTTTTGCTGAATCACCGTTATTAACAACTTTTTTACTAGCCTAATTTAAGATCTTAGCGCTTCCTCGAGTGTCTTTTTTAGTGGATATCTTGACACACGTAGGAATGAGATTATGATCTCTGCATCTCTTCAAGAAATTTAAAGCTGTTATGTATCTTGCGCGCTTGGTCTTTAGATCTTCTAATCGGCGTATTTTATTTGCTATTTCCAGTCCGTACTGGTTTACATAATGATTTCTTATATTTACGCGAACACTATACATGACTAAAACTACTTTTACGGATTTTATCGCGTTTATTTTTACTTTTTATTTACTTTTATTTTTAATTCCCGACATTTCGGGCGCTTTCCAGCACCCATGGTCACGGGGGACTGAGATGACTGACGTCCCGATGTCATTGTTAAACCCGGAGTACCTTCAGCTTTTTTAATTATTGTTTATGGTCCGATCTATGCAAAATGAACTGACTATGTCCTGAGGTCTTGCAGTGGTATGCTTGGGTTTAGTTTTAATTTTATTAATTATAGGATCCCAAGCAGGTTGTAGTACCCAGCCTCCTTCTCTATTGAAATTAGGATGTTTTTTTAATTTCAATAGCCTCACGTATCATCCTTGGTAGGAATCGGTGTTCTTTCGCGAGGATTTTTGGTCTATCAAATCTGATGTAATGGTTGGGTCCGTCTAGGATATGATCACAAACTACAGACTTCCCGGAGCGTTGATGCTTCACATCAGCTATATGTTCTTTTACGCGGATCCTAATTGATCTTTTTGTTTGTCCTATATAAGAGAGACCACATTCACAATCAAGCTTGTACACTCCTGCATCTTGTAGAGGAATATGACACTTGACGGATGGTAGGAACTGACTAATCTTCTTCGGCGGCTTGTAGAATGTTCTAATAGAAGCTCGCTTCAAGATATAGCCAATCTTGTGTGTGACACCTCTGACATATGGTAGTACAGCAGGCACACGCTCGACTGTGGCCGGCTTCACTCGGTCACTGTGACGTAGGCGCGGGACCCGAAGCTTGTTGTCGTGCAGAACTTGCTTGACGTGCTGAAGCTCGGCGGCCAGGTGTTTGCTGTCACAGATCCCTCGTGCTCTCTGTAACAAAGATTTGCCCACGGTAGCTAACTGTGAAGGATGGTGGTGAGATTCACCGTTTAAATATCGGTTTGTATGGGTCCTTTTCCTATACACAGTGTGACCAATGGTGTTTTTAGGATTTCGGATGACTAACACATCTAGAAAAGGTAAGGAATTATTTGCCTCTAACTCCATAGTAAATTGAATTTTAGAGTTTATGGAATTAAGATGTTCTAAAAATGCAGTTACTTTGTCTGATGGTAAAATTGTGAAAGTATAGTCTACGTACCGCTTGTAGATCCTTGGTGTAACAGGTGCAGTAAAGAGGGCTTTCTCCTCAAAGTCTTCCATGAATATATCGGCAACAATGGGAGATACAGGTGAGCCCATCGCAACACCATCTACTTGCTTGTAAAACTCTTCCTTCCACAATAGATAGCCAGATGTAAGGCAATGTCTTAGTAATACTGCATATTCTGCTGGCATGTTATTTTCCTCTAGTTTCCTAGTTATAATTGAGATGCAGTCTTCAACAGGTAGGCATGTAAATAGAGACTGAACATCAAAACTGACCATGGTTTCATTGTCAGTAAGATGTAGGTCTTTTATCTCACTGACAAAATGGTATGAATCCTTAGTGTGTGCTCTTGTGTGTCCTCTGAGTGGTGATAATATTTTAGCTAAGTATTGAGCCAATCTGTAAGGTGGCGAATCAATCTGACTCACTATTGGACGTAATGGAGCATTCGGTTTGTGTATCTTTGGTAACCCATACAACTTCGGTGGTTTGGCACATGAAGGTATTATCGAATTAACGTCCAGATTCAATTTTTCGGAGTATTTCTTAATTAGATCGCTAGTTGTTTTAAGCGTATTAGTTGTAGGGTCTGTTTTGACCTTTCGATAAGTAGTTTCATCCGACAAAAGTTGTTGTATTTTAAAAATTTAATCAGATTAAATTTAAATATAATACTTGATAAAAATATTAGTTAATTCGCAACCTTCATAATAATAATAATAATTACCTTCATAATAATAAATCTGTGTTGTTATGTATCATTAACTTACTAAAGTTACTAACAGTTACCCGAATAATTCAATAAATCGTATATATCAACATAAAACCTTAACATAAAACCTTGTCATGTTCAATCCAAATATAGATTTGTTCAACTTGCTGTCGATAGTTTAACAGACAGGATCTAGCGTGGTGACGGCCCATTTACCATTTTTATGGAATTTCCGCAAACTAATAAATACCTATTTGTAAACGATAGCTATGCTCAAAATGAGTTTATTTAATGAATAAATTTCTAAATATCAAACATTTCTTGTCTTATTCAAACAATTTTTTAAAGAAAACTAAGTTTAGGGGCTTGATTAGATTACCTTCTTAAAAATTTAAGTGACAAACTAACAGTCCCCATGATGATAAGTGGCTACTGCATCCTGTGGCCATTTGTGACTGTCATCATCGGAATCGATTCAATCAGCCATTTATGATAATTCGGTAAAATGCATATATTCGGTAATACGTATTAAATATAACAGAAACTCCTTCTTTTTATAGTCATTAAAGAAGATAATGAACGTTGTATTTGATACATTATTAAACATGATAGAGCCATGCTGAAACTATATTATTTTGATTAGAGCACGAATAGGTCGGCTCGAAAGGGGAAGTACCGCGCTCTCGTAAAATATCAGCGTAAAATAGCATCTTAATTCTGCTGTGTATCGTATGGTAAGATTAGACAACAATGAGAGCCTTCTAATAATTAGTAACGCCACATTCTATTTTAGTCTTCAGTGTGATTACGCATCTACATTTTGATTCTTAATTGAAGATAGATGTAGATGTCTATGGGTCACAGTGTCCACTTACCATCAGATTCACTGTGTGCTCGTTTGTCACCATTATACGTGGTAGAACCATACTGCAGCTGTATTAGTAGTATAGTTGAAGCATGAATGAATCGGCTCGACCGGAGAAGCACCATGCTCTCACAGAATACCATCGTAAAAAAAGCAACTTAGCTTAACGCTGCTGTGTTTCGTACGGTGAGTGTAGATAACCGGAGACCCTATTTACTGGAAAGGAGGCATTCCATCTTAGTCCTATCGGGTGACAACGTATTTGCATTTTGATTCGTAATCGAGGATAGATGTAGATGTATATGGGCCACAGCAACAACTTGCCATCAGGTGGACTGTGTGCTCGTTTGTCACACCTCATTCTAAAAAATAAAATTTAATACTTGTTAATATAGTGGCGCCTATATTGGCGGGTAAATAATCTTTTATAGAATAGCATACATTACATTTTGTTACATAACAGTAATATCCAAAACCAATATCCACCGTTAATACGCTATATTTTAACCGAGAATGACTGTCATCTACCAAATATATTACAGGGCGCCCCGGCGTTCAACCGTTGACAACGTGCAATGACCTATTTCAGGTCTATTTCTGCGTGGACGGGAATGTCTTCGTCGATGTTGATGTTTATTTTATTTTAATGATAACGTCAAATAATAATAGCGATAGTTATTTTAATTGTATGTATTTTTAAGGAAATTATCTAAAACGATCTTCATTCTTGCGTTATTTCATAGCACACTAGTAGTGTTTTAAGAATATCCGCTATCTAATATTGTCCGGTGGATGTGGAAGTGGCTACAGAGGGAATCAAACTAGGGGATTGTCAGCAGTTTCATATACTAATACATACTAAAGCACACATACTATATTAAAGTAAGGTTACAGACTTTGTATGTCCCACTGCTGGGCACAGGCCTCCCCTCATTTCTGAGAGGGGTTTAGGTTAAGGAAGTGTCCGCCGCGCTGCCCCAATTCTTGTTTGTGAACTTCACATGTCTTCGAAATATTTTTTTCTTACTCCTCAGACATGCAGGTTTCCTCACGATGTTTTACTTCACCGTCGAGTACGTGGTAAATCAGCACATAAAATTGCAATTAACAATTTCATTGATGCCGGCGGGGATCGAAGCCGGGTTACTTGCATTCTGTTATATGTACAGCGAGCGTTAACCATCTGAGCTGCCACGGCACTCTCACACTATATTGAAAATACAAAAACTACGGCTGCCAACTTGCCTGCCAAGCGTGGCAACTATGACAAATATTCGCCCCCATTAAGGAGTTTATGAGGAGGCCTGTTTTGATAAGCTGTATCAATAACGGTAATTTATGTTTAAACATGTTAAAATGAGGTTACATCAAGAAATCTGACGCTGTGAGTTTTAAGAAGACGTGCAAGTGCGATCCTGATAATGACATCACAATTTTTTGCTGTGGCAATAATCTAGATGGCTTCACATTTTTGCCGACATTTAATACAAGAATGTGGGGTTTAGCTTCTAATGTGCCAATCGAACTAATTATTTTCGAAGTTTGAGTTTCTGAAATAATTATAAAATATATAGTCTTTGTGTAAGTTTCCAGTATTTAATTTCGATGTAAAATGATACTTTTGTCTGTATAGCGATACCGGATTTATTCCCACGGGCACGGGGCTGAGTGCTCTCAAGATGGACAGAAGCATATTTCTTATATAACAACTATAAAATATAAAAACTGCAGTTTCAAACCCACATACTAATCTTGATAACTATGAAAAATATCTCCCGAAATCTATAGGGAGGTGTTTGTTGGGCTTTGATAGGCTGTAATGATGAATAAATGAAAATATACTATGGATAAAAGCTTAAGTGCGGACACACTCAAGTTAAGCCGACTACAGCTAGGTGTAGCTAAATACGGTTGGTGAAACTTAACTGGGGGCTAGTCTAGGGGCTTTGGATTCTCTATACACTGATGCACTGATAAACTTAATTATTATATTAGTATATATATATATATATATATATATATATATATATATATATATATATATATATATAATACTATGCCATTGTAATAGTAAATAAAAAGGATGAACATCATTTGTAGATTGGAAATAAATTATATTTTGACAAAAGAAATATTATTTTAACACTTCGAAGAAATAATTTTAATTCGTTTAATTTACTACCTACTTGGCGTCATCGAAAACATCGTCAGTAAATCTGCATGTCTGGCGAATAGAACTTTTTGTAAGACCCAAAACAGTCAACGGCGCACAGAGTAGTGGAGCGAACATATTGCTCAATAACACTGTCAGAAATGAGAGGAGCCCGGTTCCCAAAAATGGTAGGTATATAAATAGTAATTTTATTACTTACTTAATATTTGTACTTAAGTGTCACATGCACATTTAAGTACAAATAATAGTATTTTTAACGAAAAAGAGTGACAAAGAAGTGCACAGTCCACCTGATGATAAGTGGATAGTGTGGCCCATAGAAATCTAGATCAATAATAGATTTGTAACTGCATCGTTGCTCTACCATATGATTAATTGAATAATAATTGCAAAGCGAATTTAAAATGCGTTAAGCACATTTAAAAATATATTTATACATCCTGTAGACTCAATAATTACATCACAACAACCCACACCGTAGTTAATCATGCGGTAAGAAAGGGAAGGACAAAAATGGAGCCGGAAAAAATTATCCTTATAAGTCAACCTCAGGGTGGATGTAAATCAACGGAGCGTACCATCACCCCGTTTCCGATTCACCTAACATTATTCACAGCACTTTAAGTACGCCTGTCTGCTCTCTCGCGATATGAGAACGGTTCGAGTATGTCTCACTTATATTTTATATAGTCATAGGTATTATTGCCCTCTCTTTTTTATTTTTATGGTAATATTTGACTCCTACGCAATTAATTGACATCGGATTCTCGTTGCAGGAAGCAGTCAAGGACTTTCTCGGGCTTATGAAGAAGAAGAATACAATTTATGGGTTCTTGAAACAAAATAATTTTTCAAACACAATAAAATTAACGTAATTTACAAAATTAAGCTTTACTACACAGTAAAGCCGATAAAAAAGTATGTTATAATTTCTACTTACCTGTAGTTTCTGTTGTCGGCCCTAAGATATAATGTTTCTATTGGAAAATTAAGGCCGCAATTATACTTTTTATTAAACGTTTATTCTAGTCTTTTGAGTGGTTTAAGAAATATCAAGTTTAAGGTAACAAGTGGAACGTCGCGTCGTCTAAATTGTAACATTAAAATCTTAATTCCATATTTTTCCACAACTTTTCTGAAGTTGTTATTTTCACTGTTTAATATATTATTTAAAAAAATAGGTACTCAATAAAAAAATTCCAAAATCTGTTAATTCGTTTCCGAGAAATCGATGAACAAGAAATCTATGAATATACGAGTACATAAGAAAAAAACTTGAATTATATAGGATTTACCTTATCGTTTTTTGAACTTGATTATAAATTAAGTATGTACTTAACTGAAAAGCTAAAGTAAAAGCTTTGGCCTCTTCACCATCTGTTGGTAGCGTAGCGTCCACCAGACTTATAAAATTACCTTATTGTATTGCGAAACTTATCTGATGACTAAAGTATCTGACAGTATTTGATTCACCAGAGACATTATACTAGTGGCGATCCGAGATAAGCTATGTATAAACATCATGCGTCTAGTACATACGACTCTAATATTTCTACACTAAACGGCGAAATCATGTAGCCCTACTCGAGAACTGTTTTTATGTTTCTATGTAACGGATAGTTCATTTTAAACTGAAACATAGTAATTTTGCACACTTCTTTAAATAAGAATAACTGAAATTTTAACTTGTTTGCGGGTTTAGAGGTGCAACTCCGCAATTGGTTTCTTCATTTTGTTTTTGGAACTTTAACAATAAGTAGTTTTCTGATTTGGATACGTTTGATTATTTACATACATTTTAATATAGTTAGTTTTTCTTGCCGTTGTATTTCTTTATATATAATACTTAAGGAGAAACAGAGAGAAAGAGAAAATTATATATATATATATATATATATATATATATATATATATAATTTAAGTTTGATTATTAAGTTTGTTATATATACTTAGTATTTTGTTATTTACTTACTTAGTACTTCGGAAAGTGCTCGACAGAAGCGTCATATTGGCCAAAATAACTCCGACATAAAAATATAAGAGCAAATCATCATCTTATCTACAGTTCTGACCGTCGTTTGTTTTTGTCATTTATTTTTTTATGCTATCATTACTGTGATAAGGGTCGAACACATTTTTAATCATAGAATAATACAGTTAAGACTTTAAGAGTAAATTTTCTTACTAATAAGTTTTGAAAACCTTTTTCTTAGTAAATGAACATATTTTGTTTTCTTATTCTTCGTTTATTGCATAAGTCAGTGATGTAAAAAAAGTAAATTATAGTTAACACTGCTGGCTGTATTCTCATACAGCTCTCATATTACTCATAAAGCTCAAATTATTATTAAAATAAGTTAAATTAAACGCGATAAATTTTGTAACATATGTTCTATTCTTTGTCTAGTATTCGTATAAATAATAATATCACTAAGAAAGATACAATAAGCGTCAATTTTCAGTGTCTGCGTTGTAATACCGTTACGAGGGTATCCGCTGAAGAATAATACCGGTAAATCCAAATGGTTCACTAACATGAAGTGGCAATGCCGTTTTACTCTGAACCACAGTCGATGAGGAAGAAAAGTGCTAGAGCAACAGTTATGTACTTGTAAATGCTGATTTTAACGAACTCGTAATAGACGGAGAGAAGAAACAGAAATAGAATTTATGAAACATTTAGGTAGTAATTAGGTAGAGGTAATAAATATAACATATATATATATATATATATATATATATATACACATATATATAATATATATATATATATATATATATATATATATATATATATATATATATATAATATATATTATATATATATGTGTTATATTTATTACCTCTACCTAATTACTGGATGGGGAAGGACCACGCTCTCACAGATACCTGCGTTAAATAATAGCTTAATGCTGCTGTGTTTCGTATGGTGAGTGTAGAGAACGGGAGACCCTTTTTACTGGGAACGAAGCATTCCATCATAGTCCTCACGGGGGGCATCTTCATTTTGATTTGTAATCGATCGAAGGCTAGATGTAGATGTCTATGGGCCGCAGCAACCACTTACAATCAGATATATATATATATATATATATATATATATATATATATATATATATATATATATATATATATATATATATATGTATCATATCAATTATATTATATTTGCTTTGTGGCATACCTTGGGGGGGATGCCTACGTTCAACAGTGGACTTATGAGGTGCTGTAATGATGATAATGATAATGAATTACATAGTTGTTTCCATTATTTAAAACTATATTTGTCCTTTTTACCAAAGCGGTTGTTATAGTATTTTAATATATTTTGTGTAAGATTATTCTTTTGCTTAACTTTCAGCAAAAATTTGTCCCTGGAATATGAAAGTAATTTGTAGAATTCCTTTATTATAATTTAGGGGCCTATTAATAATACTTGTTTCGTATTTGGGGCCTAGCGAAGCTGTATCTTATTATCCGGTTAACCGCACTAATAATAATTATTTTATTTATTTGCCGTATATTTTCTTGAAAAATATTAAAATAGTAAACAAGGTTTAAACAGTTATAATTACGTAAGTGATTGCGTTTGGTTAAACTTAACTCTCTTCGATTAACTCATCGTATGTTTAATTCCAGAAGAAACAATAAGCCTAGGTTTACTCTACCTCACGGAATTACCCATGATTTTTAGGTAAAGTCTAAATGATTGCTGTTAAATAAAATAGTGTAGGTTTAGGGATGGCTTTTGGGTCTCAACCAAACTTAACCTTCAGTTGCTGTACATTTACAAATTTAACAGGAGTTTAAATAAATAAAATCGTACGTTACGGAATCATTAGACACCTTTTAAAAATCTCAAGGAATAAATACGGGCTATACCACTATCTATCACAGTTCTTCAGAACTTCCGGTCATTTCCCTAAATCTCTTATGATGTTACTTCCAAGGTAGGATAGGGTGTTGTTGGCATAGTTTACTGTACCTTCTTGTCACCTGGTGCCACAGTTACTACAAAGCATCATAGGGTCATGTTTTGTAGCAATTATTAAGGAAGACCTGGTTTCAATAGTGGACTTATGATTAGGTATGATGAAGATCAGTTTATTACGTGGATACATATATAAGCGAAAATGATCATCTTCAGATTCACTCATGGTGTATGGTGCAAATATGCGTGCGCATCAACTTAAAATACAAGAAAATACATTAAGCAGATCGTCAGCAATTCATTGCAAATATATTGTACGCTTCTCGATGATGTTTTTCTCAAAAATCATATAAACAACAACGGTTGCCACGTTACCAACAATACGACGCTAGAATAAAACCTTTTTACCCTCAATCTACCCAGTATTTTATGTATGCGCCACGACACGACCAATCCTGACAAACACATACGCACACACGTCACACGCGCACGCACACACGCATGCCGTACACACACACACACACCGCTACTACCGCGCATACACACACACACACACACACACACACACACACACACCCACACACACACACACACACACACACACTCAAAACACATGCTTAAGGTGATTACGTTTGACCTCATGAAATAAACTAAATAAAGTTTGCATGATCCTTTTGACCAACCATCATATGATATAACAACGTAGACTCGTAAACTAGTTATCAACTCTTCATCTCATATGACGACACCTAACTCAGTGAGCGACAGTGTTTCTTCGACTAGTCATCATCTCATACGACATGGACCGGACAATTGGTTCTTTCCACTAAGGACACACAGACACATAGCTCTTTGTACGGATTATACACCACTCTTTGCGTCGACAGAAGATATATGCTTTAACAACACATACTCTCTTTTAATATATGGCATGCTAACATCCTCTATCAACAATCATCGAAAGCGTGCGTCCATTCGACCTTTAGACCATGCATGAACTGGACGGTACTGTTCCTTCGACCAGTGTAACTTCACAATTCATAAGTCTGGACTAGATGAATATGACCTTGCCTCCAGATAAAGACGTAAAAGAGGTTAGGTACGAGTAAAAATTGTCCTAACGAAAATGGCTACGAAATTCAACTACTTAGGCGACGAAAGGATCGAGCATCAGTCTTATTGTTGCAAAGGAAATTAATTATGTCATATTATGTTGCAACGGTAATATCCATATCGTGCCGTGGGTGTTGCTAGAGGCTACAGAAGAAAATAAAACAGCAGATGGGCAGCAGCAGCAGCTATAACCCTACTGTGACAAATATCTTCTATATTACTGTGATAAGGGTCGAACAAATTTTCTTAGCAAAATAAACAAAGAATTTTAGATTAAATTTTCTTACTAATGAGCTTTGCATACCTTTTTCTTAGTAAATAAAAATAAACATATTATCTTATTTTTCTTTTAAAGCATATTAGTCAGTGATTAGTTAGAAAAAA
The DNA here is from genome assembly GCA_907164705.1 of Parnassius apollo. Taxonomy (NCBI): domain Eukaryota; kingdom Metazoa; phylum Arthropoda; class Insecta; order Lepidoptera; family Papilionidae; genus Parnassius; species Parnassius apollo. The sequence continues at coordinate 4,735,935 of CAJQZP010000058.1, forward strand.
AAACCTAAATTTATACTGGCTGTTCGAGATGGCTCAATTCTTTAACAAAATAAGTTAATTTAAACGCGACGAATTCCGTAAACTCAGTTTTATTCAATGTCTAGTATTCGTGTTATTATAATAAGTTAATTAAAAGCTTTTAGAAAATAATTATCACTGAGAAAGATGCAATAAGGGCTATTGCTCTGTGTCTGTATGGTAGTATTGTAAGCAAGGTATCCGCAGAAGAATAATACTGGCAAAGCTAAACAGCTTTTTTACCCGAAATGGCAATGTGGCCGCCTAACTCATAACCAACCGTCGATGTGGAAGAAAAGAGCTGGAGAAATAGTAACGTGATTGTAAATGCAATGTTGAACAATCTCATTCTTGTGACTCGATGAGTCATTGGATGCAGGTAGACGTGACTGTACTTTCATACTATTACGTATGGGGAGATCTCTGTTCCGTAATTGACTTAATGTGATAGATGTAGCAATGGAAAATAAGTCCATCATGAATGTATTAATTGATAAAACTGATCAACTTTGCAGCTATATATCTATATCAATATATATATATATATATATATATATATATATATATATATATATATATATATATATATATATATATAATAGGTTAGCTCGAATGCGTCGGCTAGACTGGGGAAGGACCACACTCTCACAGAATACCAGCGTATAGTAGCAGCCTAATACTAGTGTGTTTAGTATGGTGAGTGTAGAGATCCGGAGACCACTTTTTACTGGAAACGAGGTATTCCATCTTAGTCCACAGGGGTGACAACGCATCTACGTTTTGATACTTTATTGAGGTTAAATGTAGATGTCTATGGGCTACAACATCCACTAATATTATTACACCCTTATTCTATAAAAAAATGTTAACTCACACGGAATATTATAATTTATGTAGTGCTTATAGTATTACTCGTATCATTAAATTTAGTAATAATTATCAAACACTGAAGCAACAGTCACTGCAATATGTGAACTTGGGTTAAACTTGTACTTTCTGAAATGGTCACTTAGTTTGTGTAAATATCTAAATCATGACAAAACCGACTCGTTAATCTTCCTTTGTATGACGTTACATTGACCTAATAGCTCCCTTAGGATATTAAAGTACAAACTATACCGTTGTTTCTATTATTTAAAATTGTATTTGTTCTGTATACAAAACCAGTTATTATTGTATTTTTAAAATATAATTTTATAAGATTATTTTTAAATCTAAATATCACCAAAAATGTGTCCTAGTAATATGAAAGTAGAAAGAATTTCTTAATTATATTTTAAGGGCTTATTTATAATCCTTGTTTGATCTTTGGTGGAAGGAGGCATGTATCTAAATATTGTAACGGACGTCATGTATCCAATTATCCGGTTAACCACACGAATAATTATTTTTTATATTTGCCTAATGTTTTGTTAAAAAAATATTAAAAATCGTTACGATGGTGCAAACGGTTACAACTAGGTGGAAGTAATTGCAGTTGGTTCAACTTAAACTGTATTCGATGTATTCATTGTATGGTTTAGAAGTAACAATAAGCCTAGGTTTATCCGGGCTTACTGAATTACTCACGCTTTTTGGGTGAAGTGTTAATGATTGATTTAGGGTAGATTTAGGTTAAGGGGTGACCCAAGGCCTACTGCACCTAAATGTACTGCCGCTCTAATTTTGCAAATATATCAGAAGTTATAGTTGTTTTTATTATTATTCTGACTTTACTAGACTTACTTCTAGTCGGAAAAAAATAACAATTAAATTTTTCGTCCCGTTACCGATTCGGTAGTCACTTTTAAGGAAAACATTTTAAGGTATAAATACGGGCTACACCGCTATCTATTGCAACTCACCAGATCTTCCAGAATACTGACATATTTTATATAGTGTTAAGTTATTATCTATATCTGGCATCAGTTTTTAACAACTCAAAATACTAAATAAAAACTGCGGTTGATAACCCGCTTGCCAAGCGTAGCAAGTACGGAAAATATCCCCCTAATGGAGCAATCTATGAGGGAGGCCTAGGTTCAACAGTAGACTTTTAATAGTTTATGGTTAAATTTGTTAAATTGCGGAACAAATCTAAATAACAAAGATTAAGTATGGAAAAGAGAGAAAATTTTACCTCACAACACTATTTTTATCATGTACAGGTTACGATTCAGGCAATGTTCCAATATAGTTCAAGATAACGATAGCCGATGGGAAAGAAAGGTTCTCTTGAGTGGAAATCTGACTGTAAACATACCGTGTAACTGCTAGGCGGAGTGACAACTGGTGGGAAGTTTACAAGACAAGTATATATATATATATATATATATATATATATATATATATATATACACATCTTGCGGAGGCTTCAGTTTTTTCAGTTCACCCTTGCGATCACTGAGACATCACTGAACAGTTGGCGTCTGGTCGTCATAATGAAATCAATCTCATTTTTTGTCGAACAGTCGGGGCTCGACCAGGTTCACTTCATGTGGGGCCGCTTCTGGAAGAAAGAGTTCATCATAAAGAGTCCCTCTTTCTCCATAAAGTCGGCCAGCTGCTGGCCCCTTCGGTTAATAAATAATATTATAATAACCCTAAAACCATAAGACCTACGTTGGTACTATGTATAAAGTTCATCTAATGATAAGTGGATGATGTGACCCATAGACACCAGCTATCATCAATTACTAAAACACAATCAATACTCAGATACATAGATAGAATATATCGTTTCCAGTATAAAGTATAATACAGCCACATTAAGCTATTTTACGCTTTGATTTTCACTTCGTTTGCTTTGAGTTTGTCATTTTCGTCATAATATTTCAATTTGATAATATTTGTCCTACGCCAGGTGCTGTACAGGGTAAAAAGAACTTCCCCTGTGTAATAATTTATAGTGAATAAAAATATCCTATTCTATTCTTTAGAAAAAAAAAACATACAAATAAATATTAATTTAGTTCAAGACAATAAGTACTCTATAGCGATTACTTTTCCTTTTATCTATAATTTTAATGCAAACCTAGATTTGTATTTCCTTTTGTTGGAATCGAAGAAACTACTTATTGAAGATAAATGATTTTTTTTATATCTAGAAGAGTGGGCAAACGAGCATGCGGCTCATCTGATGTTAAGCGACTACCGCCGCCCATGATCAAACGCAACACCAGGGGAATTGCAGGTGCATTGCCGGCCCTTTAGAAAGAAGTAAGCTCTTTGCTGGAAGGTCCCCAGGTCGTAATGGTCCGGAAAAATCGCCGGTGGAAAACTATTCCACAGAGAGGTTGTACGCGGAAGAAAACTCCTTTTTTGAAACGTACAGTGGTGGACCGCCAAGCATCCAGATGGTGTGGATGATATCGGGACATTTGCCGCGTAGTGCGTTCACGAAATTTGGCGGCTGGGATTAATCCGAACAATTCCTCAGAGCACTCTCCATGGTATATGCGAAAAAAAAATGCAAAGAGATGCAAGATAATGATTTCTTAAATTTACGCGAACACTACACATTGAATAAAACTATTATTTACGGATTTTATCGCGTTTAATTACTTTAATTTATTTTTATTACTATCCCGACGTTTCGGGTTTCAGCACCCATACGGGGATAGTTGACGTCCCAATGTCATAGTTAGTCCGGCTATCTTCAGTTTTTTTAATATTAATTTTTGGTCCGTTTTACGCAAAACGAGCTTATAGTATCATGAAGTCTTGCAGTGGTATGCTTGGGTTTGGGTTTAATTTTGTTAATTATAGGATCCCAAGCAGATGGTAGCACCCAACCATCTTCCCTATTGAAATTTGGATGTTTTTAACTTCAATAGCCTCGCGTATCTACCTTGGTAGGAATCGGTGTTCTTTTGCGAGAATTTGTGGTATATCAAATGTAATGTAATGGTGGGGATCCTTCAAAAGAGTAATTGCCAAGGCAAAGTCCGAGCACATAGGCAGAATTGGCGAGAAACTAGTTCGCCTTCCTTCTGGAACCCGTGCATTCTGGTCTCTCGCCAAGGCTGTCCAGGGGAATTTTTGTCAGCCATCTCTTCCATCTCTGCACAGGGAGGGCGAGTCACTGGCCCATACCGCAAAGGAGAAAGCCGATCTGCTAGGCTTTTTCTTTGCGTCCAACTCGACTCTCGATGACGGGGGGAGTACGCCGCCGACCAATCCCACGGTGTGAGTGCTCCGTGCCGGAAGTGCAGTTCACACAGCGCTCGGTTCGCAAAGCACTCCTCTCCCTGGAAATCCACAAGTCGAATGGGCCTGACGGAATCCCTCCAATTGTGCTGAGGACGTGTGCTCCAGAGTTAGCACCGGTTTTAACGCGTCTTTTCTGGTACTACTAATCCCTAGCCGTAGTCCCAAAATCATGAAAGACGGCTTTCGTCCACCCGATCCCTAAAAAAGGCGACCGCTCAGACCCGTCCAACTACCGGCCTACCGCCATCACCTTCTTGTTCTCCAAAACAATGGAGTCTATTGTTAACTGCCATCTCATGAGGTACCTTGAGGATCACCAGCTGACTAATGATCGCCAATACGGTTGTCGCCGTGGTAGGTCAGCTAGTGATCTTCTGGCCTACCTAACTCATAGATAAGCGGTGGCAGTAGAGTCCAAGGGGGAAGCATTGGCCGTTAGTTTGGACATTGCGAAGGCCTTCGATCGGGTTTGGCACAAAGCGCTTCTTTCGAAGCTCCCTTTATATGGGCTTCCCGAAAAATTGTGCAATTGGATCACCAGCTTTCTTGCAGATCGGAGCATCAAGGTCGTTGTAGACGGTGCAAGCTCCGATTGCAAGCCTATTAATGCTAGTGTTCCACGAGGCTGCGTGCTATCGCCAACGCTATTTCTTCTGCATATCAGTGATATATTGCAAACCCGTAACATTCATTGCAATGCAGATGACAGCACTGGGGATGCTCTTTACATCGGCCGAGCTAATATTTCTCGGGAAAACGTCTCCGAGTACCGGGACAAACTTGTGTCTGAAGTCGAGTCTTTGTTGAACAGAGTCTCGGATTGGGGGCGACTAAATCTAGTCCAGTTTAACCCCCAGAAGACAAAAGTTTGCGCGTTAACCGCTAAAAAAGAACCCCTTTGTCCTATCTCCTCAGTTTCAAGGCACTCCACTTGTTACCTCAGCCAGTATCGGAATCCTCGGCGTCGATATATCTAGTGTCGTGCAGTTTCGTGTTCACTTGAAAGAGAACGCCAAATTGGCCTCTAAAAAAGCTTAGCGTGCTCAGCAGAGCGGGACAGTATTTCATGCCGGCACACCGCCTGCAACTTTACAAGGCGCAGGTTCAGCCGCACATAGAATACAGTTCCCATCTCTGGGCTGGGGCTCCCCAGTACCAATTCCTTCCACTTGACCGCATCCAGTGCAAAGCGACTCGAATCGTCGACGACCGAGTGATTTCCGATCGGCTCGATTCACTGGCGCTGCGAAGAGATCTTGCATCTCTTTGCATTTTTTTTTTGCATATACCATAGAGAGTGCTCTGAGGAATTAAAAATATTACCGAATTGAAATATGATGACGATAATGACAAACTAAAAGCAAACGATGTGAAAATCAAAGCATAAAATAGCTTAATGTGGCTGTATTATACTTTATACTGGAAACGATGTATTCTATCTATGTATCTGCATATTGATTGTGTTTGAGTAATTGATGATAGCTGGTGTCTATGGGTCATCCACTTATCATTAGATGTACTTTATACATAGTACCAACGTAGGTCTTAGGGTTTTAGGGTTATTATAATATTATTTATTAACCGAAGGGGCCAGCAGCTGGCCGACTTTATGGAGAAAGAGGGACTCTTTACGATGAACTCTTTCTTCCAGAAGCGGCCCTACAGGAAGTGGACTTGGTCGAGCCCCGACTGTTCGACAAAAAATGAGATTGATTTCATTATGACGACCAGACGCCAACTGTTCGTGATGTCTCAGTGATCGCAAGGGTGAAAACTGGCAGCGATCACCGAATGGTTAGAGGCACACTGAACCTAAACGTTAAGTTGGAGAGGTCTCGTCTAATGAAGTCAACGCTCCGTCCCCCTCGTGCTCTAATCCAGAATCCCGAAACCTTTCAGCTCGAGTAACGTAACTGCTTTCAGTGCCTAGAAGATTGCAATGCATTGGACGATATGAACGACAAGCTCGTGGAAACTGTCCATGCGGTCGGAGCTAAGTTCTGCAAGACCCGCCGCAGAGGAACACAAAAATTCTCTGATCACACACTTAATCTCGTGTATATTAGACGGGAGATGAGGCTGCAATCGTCAATAGATTTGACAGCATACAGGCAACTAAACAGACAGATCTCCAAATGCATGCGGCGAGACTTACGCAACTTTAATACTGCTCGTATTAAGGAAGCAATCTAGCGGAACCAGGGCTCCAAAGTCTTTGCCAGAGATTTTTCTGCCAGAAAGAGTCAACTGTCAAAGCTGAAGACTGAGTGTGGCAACATCGTTTCCGGGACACCTGAGATTCTGAGTGAGATTGAGAGGTTCTATGGGCAGCTGTACACATCATCGTTGGAGCCACACGCAAGTGTGAGTAACGATCCAAGAGCTAGTCTTATCTGACACTATTCCGATGATATCCCGGACGTCAGTCTGAGCGAGATTAGAATGGCTCTCTACCACCTTAAAAACGGCAAGGCCCCGAGCGAGAATGGAATTACAGCGGAGCTTCGGAAAGCGGGTGGAACACCGGTACTTGAAGTTCTTCAGAAGCTCTTAAATTTCGTCCTTCATGGTGGCACTACTCCGGAGGCGTGGAGCAGAAGTGCGATGGTCTTGTTCTTTAATAAAGGCGACAACGCTCTCTTGAAGAACTACAGACCGATTTCCCTTCTGAGCCGTGTCTACATGCTTTTGTCGAGAGTCATTACGAATCGTCACGCACGCAGACTCGACAACTTCCAGCCTCCCGAACAAGCCGGTTTCCGAAAAGGCTTCAGTACCATAGACCACATACATACCATGCAGCGGATTGTACAGAAGACCGAAGAGTACAATCTGCCACTTTGCCTCGCATATGTGGACTATGAGAAAGCCTTTGATTCCGTCGAAATTCGGGCGGTGCTACAGTCCCTTCAGCGGTGCCAAGTTGACTGTCGGCATATCGAAGTGCTGAAGTGTTTTTACAGTAGGGCTACAATGGCTATCCGAGTATAGAACCAGAGTTCGAAATCTATCCAACTGCAGAGAGCTGTAAGACAGGGTGATGTTATATCCTCGAAACTCTTCACCGCTGCGTTTGAAGACGTTTTCAAGCTACTGGACTGGAAAGGATACGGTATTAGCATCAATGGCGAGTACATCACTCACCTTCGATTTGCCGGCGATATAGTCTTTATGGCAGAATCGCGGACCCAACGGATAGGTCTTAAGATGAACATGGACAAAACAAAGATCATGTTTAATATCCATGTCACAACTATGCCGGTAGTTGTTGGGAGCACTATGCTCGAAGTTGTTGACGAGTAAGTTTACCTGGGACAAATAGTCCGACTAGGTAAGTCCAACTTCGACTGAGAGATCAATCGACGGATTCAACTCGGCTTGGCAGCGTACGGGAAATTACGACACATCTTCTCGTCAGGTATACCTCAATCTCTGAAAATTAAAGTGTATAACCAGTGCGTGTTTCCAGTGATGACTTCAGGATCTGAGACGTGGTCTTTCACTGCTGGCCGTATAAGGATCGCTCAAAGTCGCTCAGCGAGCTATGGAGAGGGCTATGCTTGGAGTTTCTCTGCGTGATAGACTCAGAAATGAGTATATCCGCAGTAAAACCAGAGTGACCGACATAGCCCAACGGATTAGTAAGCTGAAGTGGCAATGGGGCGGCCATATAGCTCGAAGAATCGACGGGGAAGAAAGGTTCTCGAGTGGCAGGCTTGTATCGGTAGGTGTAGTGTAGGGCGACCCCCCACTAGATGGAGTGACGACCTGGTAAGACATGCAGGAAGTCGATGGATGCAGGTGGCTCAGGACCGTGCTTTGTGGCATTACTTGGGTGAGGCCCATGTTCAGCAGTGGACTTGTGAAGGGCTGTAATGATGATGATGATGATGATTGAATGATGAATATTAAGGAATTTATGGATGATAATAACCCCTGGGAAGGGTGATCGCTACCAAGCTATTTCTAATTTTTGTGTTGCTAATTGTAAACATGATTGTAAGCTATTATTGGAAAAAAAATATTCCCGCTTGGTTTCTTGCTGGTTCTTCCCAGGACAGAGGTTATTTTTGCGAACCAGTGGTAAATGAATAAAGGGACTTTCAATAAGTATTGTTATAATCTACATTGAATAAAAAAAGTTTCTGTTTCTGTTTCTGTTTCAACGCGCACGTAAATTACTAAGAATAACACTTGTGCAATGATATTACTCGATATTTTTGCTCTTTATATGAATTTTGTTAACACGGGTTAATAAAATAGACCTAACTTTCCACTCGAACATCAAACACATACCGGGCAAATAATTTGCCTTATCATAGGACAGTATTCTGGTGTCTTTACTTATAAATTTCTATTTGCATCTCATTGCTCACGATATACGGCGATACAACCGTATCGGTTACGCCACTTCTAAAAAATCCAGACCGACTATGATGTGCAGCCTCAGGGTCTTAAATTATTCGATAGATACAGCAGACTTAAAATATATATCTAGGCAGTGTCAAAGTTGCAAGCCGCCGGCCAAGCTTGACGATTATCGATGAAGGTAAATTCTCCCTTCAATAAGAGAGGCCTATGTGTAGTAGTAGTTGCATGTGCCATGCTGCAGCTATTTTATAGCTGTAGCTCAAATGTTCAACTATTCAAACCCTCGACTGAATCACTCTCTCGACTCACAGAATACCAGCGTAAAATAGTAACTTGATGTTGCTGTGTTTTGTGTGTTGAGTGTAGTAAATCGGAAATCCTTTTTACTGTAGACGAGACTCCGAATGTCTATACTCAATATTCTGTTCAGTTTAGTGCTCAAGGGTGACAGCGCTAATGCATTTTGATTCATAATCGAGGATAGATGTAGATGTCTATAGGCCACAGTATCAACTTACTGTGACTGGTCTGTGTGCTCGTTTATCGCGACTATTCACACGATATAAAAAAAGGAGCGTACTTTTATGAGGTAAAAAATAGAAACGAGATTATGAATAAAATTATAATGTATACGAATAAAAAACAAGAGGAACAACTCCGAGGTAAAACAACAAGAGTACAGATCTTTTTTTATAGAATAGTCGTGACAAACGAGCACACAGACCACTCTCAGTAAGTTGATACTTGCAAATACGTATCGGACCAATAAAGTTGCAGGAAACTTCCTCAAGTGCAAATGAATTCGAGCTTCGTTTGAACCAACATATTCTTGGCTTTGTATACAAATTTATCAAACAATCGGTAGTATCTCTTTATGTACCGAGTTTCCACTTTTAACAAAGGATTTATTTAGAGCTTGCTCGCTATATATGATAAACAATGTTGATTTAGATACACTGGAAAATGTTTTCCTTATCTTTTAATCACATTAGATAAAATTCTCTCCTTTAAATCTCGACACAATGTCACATTTCCTTAAATTAATTTGCTTTGTTCAATATACCATGTACTAAGTCTACATTTTAGCTCTATGTGGATGTCAGATAACGTACGTAACAAAAATTAAATATTTGATACTTTCTAAATTTTTTCCTTAATATTTGACAGGTTTATTGTTGATATATTATAATCAAGGTGTGAATTTTACAAAGACATACTGTGCAGTACAGTAACATTTAAGTAAAATATTTTTTTTTTTGTTAATGCTTGTCAAATGTTTGAATGAACATGCAATTATATTTCATTGATGAATGTGCAGATTGCTTCTTCGGTCTTGTGAGCGTAAGTGCGACTTGTGATCATGTGGTCGTGATTTCTAATACCGCGTTGGTCCAGAGTTAGTTATTAGGCTTGCCGTCGAGAAATTCTCAGTAGTAACTTGGGATCAGGAGGCTGTGTTTTATCTCTGTAACTCGGATATCTCGCAAAACTTTCTGATTTCTTTCCGATCGCATCTGATTGTCGTTCTATCGGACTATGAGAGTGAGGAAAAAGATAGTGTATTTATCCTTAAACACACACTCACGCACAATAATCACCTGTGGAGATATCGGTCAGATGGACAATTATATAATTTCCTGATATAAAAACACTTCAACTTCTACACCAGAATATCTCCTGTAACGTGGAGATGTTTGGCATTTAAAAACTGCATTTGAAGAAATCCAGACCTCCTTTTTGTAGGCCATAGATAAGATTGTTCTGTGAGAGATTGAACCTGCAGGCTGCTACACTGCCGCCAATAGTTAGTATTTTAGAGTTCTGTAATTAGTAAAATTTACATTTATATAAGTGTTATACTCACTTTGGTCTTTAAACAGTGTAGATATATTTTTTTTTAAATAATTTGAACACCTATTATACCAAGTCTTTTTATATACTTACTTAATTGAACGTCTATCATTTAAATAAGAATATATTAGGTGGCAAGTATTAAGTTCATAATTACTAAATTTGTTAATAACATAACTACAACGTCATATATCGAATAGTGTAACTATAAACCAACTTCTTGACAAATTAAATATAAAGTGAGAATATGATATCTATCGGTCGATTTGTTCAGAAGTTACACGATCACTAACAGACGCACCAAATATTATGTCATATACTAGCGATCCGCGCCGGCTTCGCATGGGTGGTTGGATCTCAATAACAGCGCCATCTACCGTATTCAATTGTAAATCTAATCCTTTCTCAAATCTACGTCATCACACACACACACACACAATTTAATATAAATCGGTCCAGCCGCTTAGGAGGAGTTCATTCACATACACACACAGAGAGAAGAATTTTAAATTATAATATAAAAATATTAACTCGTATTCGGATGCGTATCAACTTCGTTAATAGTTCACTACTTAACTATAATTTTGCATAAATACAATTTACATAAAAATAATTACACGATTTTAAATTCAACGGTAAAGCAATAATCGAAATTCGAAAATATTGTAAACATGACTTGATTGCCAATTTACTGGTTTTATATACGAAATATGAATTGCGAGTAGAATCGTGGTGATAGTTAATAAAGAATGAAAATCCGATTGCAACGAAATAAATGTTTAATCAATAACTTATTTTGAATATGCTCTACATGCGAAATGAAATTTATGATTTCATGTTACTGTGTTCATTATAGTATCGCGTCTATTCGAAATTCGACAACTTGTTTAAATTGTTTTGTTTTCCGCCTTGGGAAGAACCAGTAAGAAACCAAGCGGGGCTTTTAATAAGTTTAAATTTTCTTCTCCGCTTCGCCTCGCTTCCAATTGATACTTCATCTTTCTAACTGCAAGATGCAAATGAAGCAAGAGGTAACAAATGAATAAACAACTGCGGTTGCTGGCTGCCTGCGAATCGTAGCAACTATGGCAAATATGGGCGATTTACTTTTAGCGGTGTACTTTAGATAGCTTATAATAAATTTATGTGTTGCCCTACTTCTTAAGAGCGATCTCCGGTGATTGAACTAATATTACTCTTATTTCAATGGAATATCATGACGTAAAATTTCAATACAATATTCATATAAATTCTATTGTAATATTTATTATAATGAACTAAAATACCCATACGATATTTACAAAAATGAAAATTCAAAAGGAAAATAATATTATATTATTAAGTATTTTTGATATTCTTTACACCAAAGTAAAAAAAAATTACGAAATGCGTGTCGCGCCACGCACAATGTTAAAGTAGGTTTGCGTAGTTGCCCATCACAATACGTGGGCTTTCTCGATAATGAGCATAACAAGTGAGTTCGCAGTTTGACGGTTAACTACTAAAATAGGTCCAAATAGGAAGATGGTAACTGAAGGACTTATTTTCAACTCCGACTTAAAGGGAGCGGAATAAAACAAATATAATTTTTTATTTTGAAAATAGTACAACTTACATTAAATCATTTACATGTCAAGTTCGTACAAAGAGTGTCATAGTTGACTATCCATATTAATATTCCTAGCAGTACAACCCTAACATAAATATGATTGTATCAAACCTTCCCGTAAACCATCACTGCCCTAAATTATTATGAGGGTCGCCTGCGTAAACCAAGAGTATTACGATGACTAAATGATTCTATGAATACTTTGAATGAATGCCTAAAATAACTACCAACTAAAAATTAAGCGAAAGTAGTAAGTGAGAGAGAACCTCTTTGCCTATCCGGCAAATGAAAGTGTATATTTATAGTAGTAATGCATAAATGTCGTTTTCTTCATAAAACGTTTATTTATTACAGTTTACAATAACATTACATAGTTATAATGCAGGTAGTTTTAGGATATTTTCTACGGAGTTTTTTTAAAGAAGCAAACGCAAACGAGCATGCGGCTCAACTGATGGTAAGTGTCTACCGCCGCCCATGAACAACCGCAACGCTAAGGGAATTGTTGTAACGAAATTGTTTCTAATACAAGTGCATTTTATATGTTGATCGACTATTACTCGTTAACTTTATGATTCTATTTAGCTGTGATATTTTTCCTTTTAATTTCATTATATGTTCTACTATCGTGTATACTGATCACATTTTCAAAAACAGCGATTTAGTTGGTAAAGGGGAAGTGACACACATGACTCTAATTAAAAATACCACTTTAAAGCTAAATATTTCGTTAACGGACCGCAGAATCAAAAACATGTTATTCTACACCCCCAGTGTATTTTAAACACCTATGCAACAATACACGAACGAAAAAAAAAACTTTATAGGAGGTACCATAAATAAAAATGCTTTGTAAGATTTTTATCTTTAGCAACTAAGGTCTCCGAGTAAAACCGCGCACGGGTGGGCGGACGGACATGGTGAAATTAAATGGTGTGTTTAAATGTAACACACACATTCAATTTAAATTTAAGTTAGTTTCTGATAAGATCCTTTAGTAAGCTGTTTAATACAGACAAAAGAAGCAATATTTATAAACTGTCTGCCTAAAGCTTCGGAAAGCTAAAGAAACTAGGCCAATCGTAGCTTTGAACGCCGAACTAAAAACATTTTACTGTTATGTTCTTAATACTTCACTTCTTGCTAGGTTATTTATTCGGGGTTTTTACGATATCTACTTATGAAGGACTTTGATTGGATGTAGAAATATAGAAATTATAAATATTTACGAGGATCAAGATAAATATGGTGTAGTTGCAATTTGGTTTACCCAATCAAAAACTACAGGAGGACTTTGGCTATCTGTAGGACATACATTATATATTTTTACTCGTATTTAAAAAAATGTGTCAAACGAACTCCTTATCCACCTGATGATTAGTAGCTAGTGCTTAATTGACACTTGCAGCCAACTGCAAACAAACAATGTACAATATATAATGGATAAATAACTTAAAAATCCTCTTTCTAAGTTTACTCCTGCAACGTATATTCGTTCCTTTATTGGTAGTAAATTACACTAAGAACACGATGTTATCGATTAAACTACTTTCAAGCTGGAATAACGTAACATTGTAACATTTAATGGTCTACCACGCAGCGAATATTGCAGATTTATATTAATGAAGTGAAGGGTGAGGCCTTTCTTCATTAGTGGACTTTTAATAGGCTTTTACAAGGATAACGTAAGCTATGTCCAGAGCCGTGGAAACTAGGGAAATATGGGCTCCCTCAAACTTTATAGCGGCTTACCGGGTTAGATCTCCGCTGCTAACAATGAAGCTTTTCACTGGAATTTTATGTACCGATTTAGCACGTATTCGAAATCATCGTAAGGAAACCTGTATGATAGAAATAAAATTTTCGGGTATTTGCTAAGTCCACCTTCTCCCACCGAAGCAGCGAAAAAAGCCAGTTTTCTTATTTCTTGTTTCATAAAATTAGATTAGAAGCATCTGTTTCCGTCTGTTTTCAAACTACAAATTACAAATTAAAAAAATACCTATTACATATTAAAAAATACAAGATCATTTTCATACGAAAACCATCATAATTTTTTTATAATTTGTTATTACCATGTTCATTTTAGTTGGAAAGATTTTATGTTAGTATTCTTTTATATTTCTTTTTTCGGCTATTATTTATTTCACTATTTTGATCGTAAAGTCTTCGGAAAATATGGTGTAGCTGACATTTACGGCTTTTGGGTTATGATTAATTTTGTGCCGTTTCAAAACTTTCTTTAAAACGTCCATTCTTATTTCTTCCTTTTTTCGTTTAATAAAAACATTGCTTTTGACTATATAAAGTGAAGCCTTAATCATTGAAATAAATATTTTTAATATGGTAAAGAAAAATAACATTAAAACATGACAATAAATAAAGTAATATATCGGAATTTTTTATCCTAATAAAATTATAAAAGATAATTAATTTATTGTTTAATTTTCATTTTATCCTCCGCAGTGTTGCGAGTAAAAATATTTTTAATATGTGTAAGAGCTGAATTCACACATTCGTGGAAAGGTCATATATTGTAATATGACCTTTCCACGTTCTGAATTTTGCGTTTTATGTACTAAAATATGTGTTTATGGTATGGTCTTCAGTTTTCAGCCCTTAGTTGGTGGTCTTATCATGGGATGAAAATATTTCTCGCTCTTTTCTCTATGTAGCTAATAATGGCAGTTAGCATCTATAAAAAAGTAGCAATGGACTGCAGTAACTACTTACCACCAGGTGCTAAGGTAGTAAGTTTGCTTATCACATTATTTATATAAAAAAGACTAGCGCTCACGACAGAAAATAGCTTCAGGAGCCCATAATTTTAGTACTACACATTCGAACCAATCGGTTTGCTTCATCGTGCGTTACGCGTACAGCGAAGGAGTGAAGTAAATTGCCAGCTCCTGTCTTTCCATCCGATTACAATGTGAATATCTCTAAGGCAAAAATAAATTAAAGTCTAATCAAGTCCTTGCGCTTTATCATCTTGAGCTGCATCGCCGCTCACCATCACGTGGGACGGTAGTCAACTCCATCAACTCTAGCTCAGAATAGAAAAAACAGTACAATGAATAAAACCTATTTTTATCTATAATTATCTGCCTGCCAAACTTGATGATTACGGCAAACATCCCTTATATTATGTTTCTTAAATATCGATTCTTATGCGACTTAGTTGATTTTTATGCGAGCTCATAGTAACGAAATCCTGCACATCCACTGCGTGGATGAAAATTGATTAATCCTGACTTAAAACATAAACAGAAATATTACTATTTTTTTATAAAACTGATGATAACAGTAGCTTCTGCTGTGCATGGACACCTGCAGCCAACTTGATACAAAAAACGCTACAGATAAGTTGTCACATTTGAGGACTCGCATGGAATACCTTACAGCCTGTAGTTATACTGACTCTCTTTACTGTAGATCGGAATCAAGCAGTGTAAACACCGCTATTTGACATCAGAAATATGTAAAAGAGGTGTACCTACCCTGACACAACCCAAGGCAGAAAAGGATACAAAGGAGCACAACCACCCGAAAACTACTATTATTAGTTTTGCTGTTTAAAATATTATAAAGTGACCTGCAGTTTCTGAATACACTGCTGTTTTTCAGAATAAACTGCAGTTTTTGAATAAACTACTGCTTTTAAGATTCTCAGATACTGGCTGCTTGTGATAGCTGTAATAAATGGTTTTACGTTTGAATAGATGGAATGTATAAGTAGATACGAGTATAATAAAAATATAAAAGCAAATCACCATCTTACCTACTGTTCTAATCACTATTTGTTTTTGTCATTTGTATTTTAATGTTATCATTACTGTGATAAGGGTCGAACATATTTTCATCAAAAAATAAGCCAAGAATTTTAGAGTAAATTTTCTTACTAATAAGTAGTAGTAAATGAACATTTTTTTCTTATTTTTCGTTTATTGTATATTATTAGCCAGTGATTTAAAAAAAATATATTTAACACTGCTGGCTGTATTCTCATACAGCTCTCATATTTCTCATAAAGCTCAAATTATTATTAAAATAAGTTAAATTAAACGCGATAAATTTCGTAAAATTTGTTCTATTCTTTGTCTAGTATTCGTATAAATCATGGTCTTTATCACTAAGGAAGATACAATATGCGTCAATTTTCAATGTCTGTGTAGTAATACCGTTACGAGGGTATCCGCTGAAGAATAATACCGGCAAAGCTAAAAGGTTCACTAACATGTAGTGGCAATGTGGCCATTTCCTCTGTACCACAGTCGATGGAGTAGGAAAGTGCTAGAACAACAGTTTTTTTTAAAATAAAATATTAGTAATCCTATTAATTAACATTACTAATATTCCTTTTAACCACTCCTGGTAAGCTTGAAACGCTTGTGTTAGGAGTGGTTCACGACAGTAGTCAAATGGCGGATTCAAACCAACGACCTTTTGAGTTATCGATCCGCGCCCTGCCATTAGGCTACTGTCGCTTCTAAAGTTCTTATATGGCAAAATATTTAGTTATGTAATTGTAAATGCTCATTTGAACGAACTTTTACGTATGAAGAGACAAATTTATGAAACATATAGAAAATGTAATATATATATATATATATATATATATATATATATATATATATATATATATATATATATATATATATATTTATATATATTAGTAAGCTGAAGTGGCAATGGGCAGGCCATATATAATATAATGGAAACATTGACCGCACTAGCTTAGATGGTTAGCGCTCACTGTAAATTTTACAATCCGCGAGCAGCCCGGGTTCACTATCCCAGCCGGCACCAATGAAATTGCTAATTGCGGTTTTAAGTGCTGATTTACCACTTGCGCAGCGATAAAAGAAAACAGCGTGAGGAAATCAGTATGTCTCAGAAGTAAAAAAATATTTCAAAGACATGTGCAGTTCGCCATCACGCATTGGGGCAGCGCGACGGAAACTTCCTAGCCCTTAAACCTTCTCAGAAAGGAGTAACCATCCCATCACTACACACAGAACGAGAACATTTATCAACCCAAAATTTTGAATTTACGACTACAATTATATTGTTATGCCATTGTTTCTTAAGTTAAATCTTCTTTTAGATTTGAAGAGCAGGTTGCTTGCACAAAATTTCATACTACGTTTGCTATTTCAATTTGAATTGCAGATTTCTCACATATTTATTTCATTCTAAAAAAATTTGGAAATTTAGATTTTTATTTTATTTTACGCCGCCACCAAATGCTAAGGAAAGGTGTCGCAATAAATGCGATCACAAAGTAATAAAGACGGCTTGAGGAAAGTTTCTTTTTCCAGCGTGTACGTCCGTATATCGCTTGAAATCACGTGCCAGCGCTACATCAACACGGTACAAACTTAAATTGTGAGCAGGTTACAGAACCGGCACGTTCCATGAACAAAATCTTGGGAACTGTTAAAGGTAATAGATTTAAATTTAAAAGAGCAGAATAATTAAATTCAAAACACACTTGTTAAGGTTTACAGTACTCTTACTCTCACTTACAGTTGCAATTTCATTTCTTAGGTCTTAAATGTACTCATATTTTGTTGTGAATGCAGAAAATTGTAACAATAATAGAATCGCTTACATTGTACTCATTTTAATACCAGATTCAGAGGGTAATTTAAAATACTAAAGTGCTACCTTCTTAGCTTCCATTGTTATTTGGAAAAAATATTTTATTAATTACACTTACCTGTCACTTACCTGTCAAAAATCATGAACTTATTAATGAAAACTACAGACTGTATACGTCCCACTGCTGGGCACAGGCCCCGTCTCATTTTTATGAAAATTCGTGTTTTTTATAGGATAGGGTGACAAACGAGCACACAGTCCACCTGATGGTAAGTGGTTCTCTACACTCACCATACGAAAAACAGCAGCATTAAGCTATTATTTTACGCTGATATTCTTTGAGAGCGTGGTCCTTCCCCGGTCGACCCTACCCATTTGTGTTACAACTATACTACTAATATAACCGCAGCATGGCTCTACCACGTATAAAAAATCAAACGAAATGAACGCAAAGAAATGTTCGCCGCTCTGCCCCAATGCATTTTGATGAATTTCTTGTGTCTTCGAAACATATTTATTTAATTTTGTAGAGATGCAGGTTCCCTTACGATGTTTTTAACACCGCCGAGCATGTGGTAAATCAGCACTTTAAAATTGAAATTAACAACTTCATTGGTGCTGGCGGGGATCAAACCCGAATTGCCCGCGTACTGTGAAATTTACAGCGAGCGCTTAGCCCTTGAGCTACCACGGCACTACACAAACTAGCTGCTAAGCCTCTCGAAACATATTTTCTATAGCTGCTAGGCCTGGGAGGAAGGTTGGCAATTGTGGTAATTTTTATTATTTTGAGTTATATTCCGGAATATGCTGCTGCCCATATTCCACTTTAATTCTCACCGTGGCTTCTTATGACATCCACGGGATGATATGGAGTTCTCGTATGTCACCATATCCACATATCTCAATAGTGCTATAATATCACAAGGCACTCAAATTTACAACCCCGTGATCAGGAGGCACGCTTATGACCACAAGACCCACGAGATAGTGAGAATTTATATCAAAAATTGGATAAATGGGTGGGTAGAAACTTTTTTATTGCACTTTGAATAATTGCTACAAAGGCAAAGATAATGCTACAATAGTATTGTCTGCTTGCTAATCTATACAGTGTGGTGATAATTATGGGGTTGAGACGCAAAAAAAACTAATAACAACATCGTCATCATCATCATAACCGCCCTTCACAAGCCCACTGCTAAACATAGGCTTCCATCAAGGAATGCTACAAAGCACGGCCTTTAGCCACCTGCATCCATCGACTTCCTACATGTATTACCAGATTTCACTCCATCAAGTAGGAGGTTGCCCTAAACTGCGACTACCAGTATGAGGCTGCCAATTGAGAACTTTTTTCCCATCGGTAGACGGTTCTTCAAGCTATATGGCCAGCCCATCGCCATTTCAGCTGGCTAATCCGTTGGGCTACGTCGATCACTCTGGTTGTACTGCGGATATCCTCATTTCTAAGTTTATCGCGCACAGAAACCCCTAAGAAAAGCCCTCTCCGTAGCTTGCTGAGTGACCTTGATCCTGCACTTAAGGACCGCGTGGAAGTGCCATAAGTCATCACTGGCAACACGCACTAATTGTACAGTCTCGTTTTTAGGTTTTGAGGTATAGCTGATGAGAAGATGTGTCTTAATTTCCCAAATGCTGCTCAGCCAAGTTGAATCCGTCGATTGACCTCTCATCTCATCTCATGTTCATCTTAAGACCTGTCCGTTGAGACAGAATGTTGAGGTCACCGAGCATAGTGCTTAAATCTTTCAGTGATTCTGCCATAAGGACTACAAAAATCGTCAAAAAATTAAAGGTGTATGACGGCATGGACAGTTTCCACGAATGGAGGCATTCCATCTCAATCCTCAGTAGTGAAAACGCATCTGCGTTTACGAAATTCGAGCTAAAAGTTTTCTGGGCCCTGGATTAGCGCTCGAGCGTTGACTTCATCAGACGAGACCTCTCCAACTTAGTGATTAGTTTCAGTGTGCCTCTAACCATTCGGTAATCACCTTAGCGATTACTGAGATATTACTACAGTTGACTTCTGGTCGGCATAATGAGGTCTATCTTATTTTTAATCGAACCGTCGGGTCTCGACCAGGTCCAATTTCTGTGTGGCCGCTTCTGGAAGAAAGAGTTCATCATAGAGATTCCCTCTTTCTACATGAAGTCGTGCAGCTACTGGCTTCTTGGGTTCCGTTGCCCTATTTCTCCACCTTTGGCTCACCGTATTCTTTTGTGCCTAGTTTTGCGGAAAAGTCTCCCATCAATACCGTATAGTGGATATCTGGAGATATCTTTATTCATTTCTTCCACCTCCTCCATTGTGACATGCCGAGGTTGATGCGAAAACCTGTATGACCTTCAGCGAATACCGTTGGGTGATTCTGAGTATCAGGTACGCAACCCTCGTCAACTTACTACAAATGTTTACAACGTTGTTGACGAAAGACTTGTGAACAAGAAATCCTACACCCCCTTGGGACAGATGGTCGCCCTCAGGGTGAAAGAACAAATTGCCAGACTCGAGGATTACCACGTCCTCCCCCTCTCTTCGGACCTCAGATAATCTTATAATATGACAGCGCAACTTGTCTTTCTCTTCTTCCAGTTCCAGGATCTTCTCGTCAGTCCTCAGG
Organism: Parnassius apollo; assembly: GCA_907164705.1. Lineage (NCBI taxonomy): Eukaryota > Metazoa > Arthropoda > Insecta > Lepidoptera > Papilionidae > Parnassius > Parnassius apollo. The sequence goes on from CAJQZP010000058.1 coordinate 4,756,227, forward strand.
GTGCGTGCATTGTATGTTGCCAGGTCGAGTCGTCTTGGCTGGCAATCGAACCTCCACTGGAGATTCTTAGCACCCCCTGCCCCACCGTTACTATGTTTGCCACCGTAACCAGAAATAGCGGGACCACTGGGAATTGGGGGTCTTTTGTTTGTGTCGCTGCTAGTGGGAGGATGTTTGCCATGGCTACCGCTTGCAGGTTTGCAACCGCAGTTTTATTAGTTATAACTGAAGATGCTGCTGCCCATCTCCTGCCTGTCTCCCTCTGTTGCCTCTTACCTCACCCACGGGCAGACATGGGATATTGGATATTCTAAACCACCATTATACGGCGATAACAATCTTAATATATATTAACATTACACATGAAATTGTCGTTTTGCAGTAATGGCCATTTCAAACCAAAATAATTTTTGTATGGCTACGAATTCTAATTTCGAATTAATTTTATTTTAATAACATGATTTTTTATTTCAAAATTAGTAATTTTTTATTAATAAGCTTGATGTTTTCATCGCATTTGAATCTTTTTCATCATCATGGATACGTTAAAAGTTTGAGTAATTATGGAATATGGTCGAATATACCGTTGTGGCAGCAGCACGGCTCAATCGGCACGCAACTTCAACGAAGTATATGGAGCGAATACTACAAATAAATGCACTACCTGTTATTGGTTTACCTGCTTCTGATCTAGATGTTTCGACCTGAAATATGAACCCCGTGATCATCTGAAAACTTTGGTCTACAATGACGAATTAAAGGCAATTGTAGATGCTGTGAAACTCAATTTACGGCTGAATTAGCTTTCGATGTTAGCATCAAAACAATATTGGTCCATTTCGCCAAATTGGCAAAACATTGCTCAACAGGCGCACGAACGAATAAATTTGAACCAAATTGTTACCTACTACGAAAAATGGATGTTGTTTGACAGTCAAAAGTGCTCAGCAAGTTGATTGAATCCTGGTTCAGCACCTAAACAATGCCATAAACGAAACCTTACCCCCAGAAAAGTGATGGTCACTGCTTGGTGGTCCAGCGCCGGTAGGATTCATCATAGCTTCTTACCAAACGCGATGAGTTTTACTGCAAATGTGTACTGTGAAGAATACAAAAATGTTGAACCTTTTTTATATACCTATATTTTATCCAGATTTTGGATAACGTTTTGGCAGGAAAAAATTCACTGTTCCCTCCAGCTGATCTTCTCAACAAGGGCATCAATAAACTGCCACTGCGTTGGCGAAGACGCATCGACTGCATGGATGATTACTTTGATAAATAGAACCAAAAATACTTTAAAATAATTAAATGCAATTTTTATAGGCGGCGGTCGACACTTTCCATTAGGTGAGCCGCATGTTCGTTTGCTCACTATACAAAAAAGTGCACAGGGCAAAACTATACCTTATTCTATACATAGATTGAGCAGATGGTTGAGTTTGTTAGGCGGCTCCTCAGTTACATGGAGCAATATCAGCATAATCTAAAATAGGAAGCAGCAGTGACTCAGCTAGCATAACCTTGACAGACTGGGTGAAATTTTTTGCTAGAGCATCAATGAGTGCATTGCGTTTAAAATACGTTTTCTAGTCTAATCGTCGGTCGAAATTAAGCCAAGATTATGTCAGATTATGTAACATCCTCCCTCTTTCTTCTGAGATGTTAGTGTTGTTAACGTATTGGCTTTTTCAGATTCATCGGTCTCTGAGCTCAAGGTGAGCCTTGATTACTAAAAGGAATAACAGAAAGAGCCGTCCTCCGCTTAAAAATATTTCCATTAAAAGACCTCTACTTAAGATAGGCAATGTAGGCAGGTTGATAACAGCAGTTTTTGTTTTTAGCAGCTATTACAAAGGCGCTGCTACCCATCTCCTTTCTCTTTGTTACCCTCTGTCACCTCTTACGACACCCACGGGATTATATGGGGTAGTAGATATCCTTATATTGCCTCTAGACGGTTGCTGTATACGGTAATGTGCTCGTATATATGACGTAATTTCGTATTGCATTTAGATGTTTCGTTTCAAAAATATAAAGTAATATCGACTGTTCTGCATTATGTATTAAAAACACTTTTCTCCTAATACATTAGAAGAGAGTTGTCAGAGAAATAGGCTTCAAGACAAAACATTTTATTTACTACAATTACCTCTCAAAGCATGATTGTCATTTAATACAGCCTTTAGTATTTAAGTCTAAGTATTAAGTAGCCATTCAAGTCTGAAATAAATAAGATAAAGTTCTAAAAGTATCTCGAACCCAAAAGTTTTGTGTAACAAATTATGAATGAAAAGAAATTTAACTGCCTCAAGCTTTGCCATTCAAAATACAACTACTAGAAACAAACAACCATTTTAATAAATCATTTAAAATATAATAATTGTCTAGAAGGAAATAATGTCTTAGAACCAACCAAATAGGATTTTAAAATATTGAATGATATCAAATAAACGAAAGTATTTAGAGTCTATTTAACTATTATAAAAGTGTATTTACAACTAAGCTAGATTTATTTTCAACACTGAAGAAAAATTTGTATGTATTTCAAATTAATTTCTTTGTAATTATTATTTAATGTTTATAATAAAAGTTTTGTTTAGTATTTTTTTAAATAAGGGTGGAAAACGAGCACACAGTCCACCAAGTGAAGCACCCATAGACATCTACTCTATCCTCGATTACGAATCAAAATGCAGATGCGTTGTCACCCGTGATTTTTCCTTGATTAAGAATAAAAATGCAGTAGCGTCTTCATTCTCAAGAATAAGATGTACTAAGATGTAATGCCTCGTTTTCAGTATAAAAGGGTCTCCAGTTCTATACACTCATCACACGAAATACAACAGTCTTTAGTTGTTATTTTACGCTGGTATTCTGTAAGAGCGTGGTCCTTCTCCGGTTGAGCCCACTCATTCGTGCTACAACTAATATAGCTGCAGCGTGGTTCTAGCAGAAAATTACATAAAATCTGTATTCATAATTAAAGAAACAGTTGTTTTTTGTTCCAACTAAAAATAATACAGAACAGACAGACATGAAATTTATAACATAAAATGCAGCGTGTTTTGTAGTATGTTTTATTTTTAGTATTTTTTTTCAATTGCTGCCGTTAGTCTCTTTTAAATTCAATATCGATACTAATAAAGGAAGAGAGAGTTTTATTTTTAATATACAATATTTATCATCTTAGATAGCCTCTGAAATTAGGATTGAGTCTTACTCTTCACGGTACTACTACTACGTCCTGTCGACGCCCGATTAGTTTCCTCCCTAAATAGCTAAACTAAACCATTGAGCGAGAAAAAAGCAGCCTCTTTATTGCCAGCCGTGACGTCATGTTGCTAATACAGTTCCTTTAGGAATTTTTTCGCACCTGAACCTCACCGACAGATAGTAATCTACAGAAAATAGCATCAACACTATGTATTCATCTCTGCGAATCTCATACTGCGCCATTTACACAGTTCAGCGCTATCTGATTTCAAATCCAGGGCCTTATAAGAGTTATCTTTGATATGTAAAGTCGCCAGTATCAATTCATTTTAGTGCTTTACAAATAATTGATCTGCGATTTGTTATTCATATTAAAATTTTTATTAACATTATTTCGACGATACAAGAGAAATACCTAATGTCCCTCACTAGGTGACATTAGAAAACAGAAATAAACTTATAAATACAGTAACCTAATAATAAAAAGTAATGGTTAAGTAACCTAATGTGATGGCGGGGTCGATCTTAAATATGTTTACAGAAAAAACATTCTAATTTCAATAGAGAAGATGGATGGGTACTACCGTCTGCTTGGGATCCTATAATTAATAAAATTAAATCCAAACTCAAGCATACCACTGCAAGACTTCAAGACATTGTAAGCGTAGCGTAGATTGCCCCAAAAATTTATATCAAAAACAGAAGGTAGCCGGGCTAACTATGACATCGGGACATCCAACATCACAGTCACGGGGGGCCGTGACCACGGGAGCTATAAAGCACCCAAAACGTCGCGAACTAAAAAGGTTAATTTAGCGCGATAAAATCCGTAAAAAATAGTTTCATTTAATGTGTAGCGTTCGCGTAAATATAAGAAATCATAACTATGTAATTTACTATTGTAAGCGGTTTTTCCGGATTAACTTTTTATAGGACAGGTTGACAAACGAGCACACAGTCCAAACAGAAAAGCTGCTTCAAACTTTGTCATAGTAGATACATGCCCAATATTGATATTGATATTGTTATTATAGTAGTAATTGCAAATTGAAAATACTGCACAAATTGTAATATGTGTGTGTGTGTATGTATATATGTATATGTGATATATATATATATATATATATATATATATATATATATATATAATATTTAATGTGTATATATGTTTAAGTATAAGTTTATATTTATAGACCGTGAATAAATTGGAGTAGATATTTAAAGGGAAAGCTTTGTAAAGTAAGCCGTGTACATATTTCTATTTTTTGTTAATATGTGTATATGGCTCTCACGATACAGTTCTGCATGCCTAGTATGAGAACCACTGCTAAATTATTTGTAAAGGTGTTAATTGTCAAAGTATTTTTAATTTTTTTTTCATTTTCGGTTCACCTGATGGCAAGTGGTTGATGTGGCCCATAGACATCTACATCTATTCTCGATTATGAATCAAAATATCTGCATTTTGATTCGTAATCGAGTCGTTGCCACCCATGGGGAACAAGATGGAATGACTCATTTCCAGTAAAAAGGATCTCCGGTTATCTACACTCACCATAAGAAACGCAGCAGCATTAAGCTACTATTTTACTCTGGTATTCTGTGAGAGCATGACCCTTCCCAAGTCAAGCTAACCCATTCATGCTACAACTATATTACTAATATAGCTAGCGTAGGGACCTTCAATAAAGTAGCTTACTCCTTTCGAAAAGGCCGTCAACGCATCTCTTACTCCCCTGCTCTTGCGGATTTTTATGGGCGACGGTGATCACTTACTATCTGGTGAGCCATGTGTTCGATTACCTCTTGGTAAGTGATCACTGTCGCCCATAAAATCAAGGAAGGTACATTAAAAAAGTACTAGGTAGGTAAATTAGGAAACTTAGTACAAGAGACGTACAACAACAGCCACATCCGTGCCGAATGCACTCCAAGAGATAACAGAGAGTAACTAAGCAGCAGATGAGGGGGCAAAATAATTAAAAAATATATCCCTCTGTCTATGGAGGAGGTATATAATTAGTAGTTTCAATTCAGTAGTTTTGATGAGCTATGATAGATGGATGGAAGTAAATAAAAACATATTATAGGAATATCTTACCTTAAAATTGTGGACTACTTATATTAACTTTCATACAATAACGGACACTTAATAGAATCTTTCGCCAGAACTCAATAAAGGAACAAAGAACAAGAAGAAAAATAAATATCAGAAAAGTAAACTGACGTACATTTTTGTTTTCGACAGTAACAGATTCGATCCAAGAACAGATTTTCGTCTCTATAGAGATAAAAAGAAAATACAACTATTGGTAAAACTTATAAAAATAATATGCTTCCTGACTTTTTGCTTTGAATTACACATTATAACGAACGGCGGCGCGGATAGTTTTATATTGCTAAACAACTACAAAAAGGTAGGTAGTAGTTCAGACGGGCTGTATTGTGTACACATGTAGCATTGGATGATCAAAGTTTAAAAATTCTATGAGATTTGGTTGAGGAATAGGTTCTCACGACATGAAACAAATGTTATATGTAAGTAAACCTAAGTGAAACGGTTGAAATAATTTTAACTTGTATTAAACAGGAAGAGCTTCTATATACAGAGCGTATGTTATTCTAATATGTTCAACACTTTCTCAGTAACGTCTGAACTAATAAATGATTACTTTAATATGAAATAGGCAAGGGTCCATTTAAATTTTCAGAAAAAGTTCCATCCCTAAATAAAATGGTAAATAATAGTACTAATGCTTTTATTGCTGTTCAAAGGAAATCTTAGTTGTTAACTTGAGCTTGTGGTAACGTCTACATAAAAGGGAATAATTGAAAAGTAAAGTAGTAATGTAGAAATTTATTAGAGAATCTTATAAAAATATATTTTTAAAAACGGTTTTCTCTATTTTTAATACTTAAATTTACTTATGTCTACATTTTATATGCCAACACGATACATAAGAAATGCTAGTAAAAATACTACTAAAGAGGTTTTTTCTCTGCGTGCAGTGAAATCTTTAGACGTTTACAAGCTTTTTTTAATCAAAGTTTTGCTCTACAACGATAAACATTTCAAGCATTTACGTTTGTTATTGATACGTATATTATCACGTTTTAATTTATAATCAATTTATTTTTATTTTTAAACTTTTTTAAATTATCTATATACGTATAAATAAAAAATGAAGTGTCCGTTTTTGATATCAAAATTACTGTCTATTACCGAGTTCAAGGGGTTATTTGCATGCCATGAAGCCATGAGTAACTACTTTTTTAAATATTTGCCCGTCTGTCTGTCTATCCTGGTTAATCTTCGGGCTATCTGAACCGATAGTAATATAGCTTAACGAACAAATAGAAAATAATGCCCGTTGTTATGAAGGATTTTATCCGAAAATCTTGGTTTTTTTTTTTGAGAAATGGAAAAATTGATGACTCTAATAACTATCTTAATACAAATAACGCCACTAAATAGATACTACTGTCCAGGCTTCAACTACGTTGCCAGTTAAAATAATAATATTATCTAGATTAAATAAACTATATATTTATTTTCAAAATGTTTATAAAGCCTGCCAAAAATTAGCTGAAAAAGAAAAAAATTGGTAACAAATATAAGTTAAACAATACTTCATTGTTTTCGTTAGCAATATATTCAAACAAAACTCATTCAGATAAATGAAATAACTTAAAATACGCTCTTAGAGGCGAGACACTTTTAAGGATCGTATAACGCTATCTTAAGGTAATCCTTTTAAAACACAGTCTTTGGAAACAGACAATCCCTAAACCTAAACAAATATATTAATGTTTGAGAAAAATACTTCTTTAACTGAATATTTAACAACATCTGACTGATGGCCTGATGGTAAGTGATTGCTGTAGCCCACAGACATATACATCTATACTCGATTACGAATCGAAACGCAGATGCGTTGTCACCCGTGAGGACTAAGTTGGAATGCGTCTTTTCCAGTAAAAAGGGTCTCCGGTTCCCTGCACTCACCACACGAAACACAGCAGCATTATGCTACTATTTTACGCTGGTATTCTGTGAGAGCGTGGTCTTTCCCCGGTCGAGCCGACCCATTCGTGCTACAAATATACTACTTATATAACTGCAGCTCTCTATGTTCCAGGGGGAAACGGTATAAGATAACTTTTTAAAAATTGTTTTGCAACCAAATATTTGCACATAGTTAAAATACGCAACAGTGCACAAATCATACGCAGCTGCCACTTGTTCGTCCTCCATCTCGCCTAGCGTGTGAGCGACTAGTTTCCTCCTCACGAAGTTGAGCGAGTGTGTACAGAGGCTCCTCGTACCTCGGATGACCTTAGCGAATACTTCGGGCGAGGAACTTCGCGAGTGGTGAACTGCAGCCTTTAGGAATAGTGGGATACGAAGAGGTTAAAAAACGGGAACGGGCTCACTTTTAGCTGGAAAAACCGCTCCTGAGGCGCTGGACACTGGACCTCAGCTTGGCCGGTTCTCAATAGCTGCCCTCTTGTCTTCTCTCCGCTCCAGATGAATTCTTCTTTACCGCTTCGTTGTTCGTAGGAATCGGGATGGTACGCCGATTTAATCTTCGTATGAGATGTAGTAGATCAGCGCGGCTTCCATTCCATTCGCGACGTTGTAAACGCGGGGTAAGTGCTACGACCTCTGGACCGTACTACGCGGTTAGGGTACTGTAAAAAACAGTGGATTATTCGTGTTAAAAAATATGAAAATCTCTGCTGTACAACTTAAGTACATATTTTTAAAGTTTATCACTTTTGTAATTTTTTAAGGAAAATTCCTTCGATTCTGGTTGCTATCAAAATAATATTCACAAACTGTTATCTGATCATAAAGAGAGAAAAGTAAATTTGCAGCCTATATCAGCTCCTTTCATCATCATCAGTCACTACCAAGTCATAATTGAGTGTCGTTGTGATAATTTTATCAAGTTATTTCAGTTTTCTATACTTATTACTTACCATAAATAGATAGCATAGAATTTGTTTGCTTAGCTTTTATACCTAAACACGAATATAAGTTATGATAAAACTTGACTCAGAGAACTAGTTGAACGGACTTTATTAAATTCGTAATGTTTATCTTATAACTTATTGCTATTGAGGCATACTGAAAGAAGAACACGCCTACGAATCATCGAAGTTACAAGTTCGAATCGGATCGGATCGGAGTTAGTTTTTTTAATTTATCACGGTCGCCACTATGTTCTTATTGTAGTGAACATAAATAAAATAGGCGACTCACACGACAGGCAAAATTGTTTATTTAAATAATCGAGATATAAACTAATTTGGTGGTAATCGGTTCGCGAGCTATCGGCGAGTGACGGTCTTAGGCGCGGTGGTAAGAAAAACCCCAGCGCTTCTCGTACTCCCCGTGAACACAATCGGTGATGTGGTAACGGCGCAGTTAAGTCACATACGGACAGACAGAAGAATTATATATTATAATATAAAAATATTACTCGTATTCTGATACGTATCAACTTCGTTAATAGTTCATTATTTAACTGATTTCATACAGAACACAAAATATATTTAAAATAACTTGACAACAGAAAAACAATTCCAAAATGTTGTAAACATGAATTGATTGCCAATTTACTGGTTTTGTATGCGAAGTACGATTTGCAAGTAGGACTGTAGTGAGAGTTAATAAATAATGAAAACCTGATTGCAACGAAATAAATGTTTAATCAGTAAGTTATTTTGAATATGCTCTTTAAGCAAAATGAAGTACGCATCTAGTTGAAATTCGACAATTTGATTGTTATCGCTTTGTATTCTGACCTGAGAAGAACCAGTAAAATAAATAATAAACATTATTAGCATAATTACATTCCTTTCCTTTACAATAAGCTTTTTTTACGATATGTTTAAAATAAGTTATGTACAAATTATACAAATTTGCTTACTTCGGTTTGTTACTGCCGGCTGTACTTGGCTGAGTCTGTATCACAGACGGCAGTTCCTTCCTCCACGACACAAAATATATCTTATCACTAAATTTAACTTATATTCACCAAAGACAAAACACAATAACAATAACGACAACAAAAGTTAGTTTTATACTAAAGTTAACATTGATTTTAAATTATTTTTTTTTATGAGTACCGCCATAAAAGTTAACATTTTTAAGAAAGGTAAGGTTAGACCACTTATTGCAATGAACTTTAGCTAAATTAACACAAATATAGTAAATTAATATTATATAAAATTTTAATACAGTAGTTTTAAACAATATTATAAGTTAGTTATTTTATGTGGTCAATTTTACTACATTAATTATTTACTCGTAGGTATTAATTGAATATTATTATAATGGTCTATACTTAGTACTTTTGACTTAATATTAAATTTATTTGATGTGTGTATGTGTATCTGTGTGATAGATACGCGTATGTAAGTGCGTGTGTAAGTTAGTTAATAAATTGTTTACTTAAATATTGCAAATAATTTTTCTGTTAAGTTTGTTGTTTTTTGTTAAGTTTGTTTTTTTATCCATTTTACTATAATATTATTACATTGGTAAGTGTTAGCATAGGACCTAAATAACAGTTATAATAATTAATTAAAAATGTCCCGAACCGGTTTATTTTACATACGGTCATATTCAAGTTCCAGATGTTGATCGATTACTGTATTCCTTATGAATAGCTGCCTGATAGAAAGAACATCGCATTCAGAATATAAATCTACCGTGGGATAACTAAAAGGTTTAGATGTCATGACTTTTAATATCGCTCGTTGGGCTCTTTCTATATTCATCAGATAAGTCTTACAAGTTCCACCTTATGTTGTGATATAGCACGTTATCATTGACTCAACTAAGGCTCTATAACCAATTTTAATGTAGAAGCATCAGCCATGTATCGTAGTTTTTTGAAGACGACGATTAACTTTCTTGTTTTTCTTTTATCAATTTTATATGTGGATTCAAAGTAAGATTTTCATCTACCAAAACTCCAAGATAACGTATGATTTTAGTTCTGTTTGGTATATTACATTGACAAGAATGCTCCTTTAGACAGGAAGGCATTTTAATTTCGAAAGTTTTTTCAGTAGGTAATGTCCGCTGAATGATTGTAAATAGAATATATTTAGTTTTTAAAATATTAAGTGTAAGCATGTTTGATTGAGCCAATTACTAATATAACAAAGTCCAAGTTCAGTATTAGTTTTAACCTCAGTACAAGTTTTACAATGAATTATTGAAGTGTCGTCTGCAAAAGTAAATATTTTACCATTTGTTACTTTTAGTTCACAAAGATCATTTATATAAATTAAAATAACTTGGGATCAAGTACACTCCATTGTGGAACACCAAATGTGACAGGAGAGTCACCACTAAATTTCCCGTCAATTGTTACTTTCTGTGTACTGTTCGACAAATAACTTTTGAATAGGTCCAGTACTTTTCCTCTAATGCCAATTTTTTCCATTTTATTGAGTAATATCGGAACAGAAACTGTATCAAAAGCTTTTACCAAATCTAGAAACACTCCTATCCACTTCTACTCGTAGAAGGTTTGCTACATAGTTAGTAAGGTCATAAACAGCTTAAGAGGTCAAAAAACCTGCTCTAAAGCCGTATTTATTTTTAGATAAAATAGATTTTCTTAAGTATGCTACAAGCCTTTTATTTAGTATTTTCTCGAAAATTTTTGATAATGCCGGTAAAACCGAAATAGGTCGATAGTTGTTGACACAGTCTGCCCCCCCCCCCATTATAAATGGGATGGATGATTGATTGTTTAAATGCTTGAGGGAAAATGCCAGTTTCGAGTGAAAGATTAATTATTCGTGTGATGTGTGGGATTACAACATTATTTGCCATTTTAAGGAATATTGTAGAAATACCATCACATCTAACTGCACTATCTGTTTTTATATTAAATGAGATGGATTTAACTTTTTGCTTTGTCGTGTAGTACAAAAAATTGCCATTGGGTCTGTTTGAGTGTGTATATTCTGTGTGGAATCGCTATTTGATGTACTCTTTGAAATTCCCTCTGCAAGATCTTTAGCAATAGAAGTAAAGTAGTTATTTACTTTTTCTAAAGATTCTTCCTGGGTAATTCCGATTTTTAATAACTGAGTTGGGGTTGTTTAAGGTTAAAACTATCGCTGATTTTATCAATTATTTTCTATTTTAGTCTTGGAATTTTAGCGTACTTTGATAACTCATTCCTTTCATGAATACATTTCAGACGTTTGAGTAAGTTATTGCAGAAATTTTCAATATCATTTATACGTGATAATCAATATTTCATTATTAGGATCCGTTCCGTTTATATTTTATATGATTTCGATCTCGATTTTTCATACTTCGAAGCAGGCCTGGAGTAACCCATGGTTGAAACAGTGCAATTTTTTAGGTGTTATATTACTAAGTGTGTTTTTGGGTAATAAATTTTGATAAATGAATGATCTAAACAAGTTCAATTTCTGGTTAAATACGTGTGACCAGGTATGAGCCCGAGTGTTGCTAAAAAGTTTAGATATTAATCTAAATTTTTATCAATATTGTGTTTCGTAATATCTATGTTCAAATCTCCAACCAATATAACGTTATTGTACTTTGTATTGTCAGATAGTAAGGTATCCAGAGATCTTAAAAAAATATTAATATTTCCTTTAGAGGGGGATCTATAGATACCCAGTATGGTGGTATCAGTTCTTGCTTTAATAAGTAAACATGAAGTATTCGTAAGTATTTTTTCTACAATGGTATAACCAAAACCATGTTTTATGTATGCTATTACTCCATCATATTGATTTTGGTTATGTGTAATACATTAGGAGTCATAATTGAACATTATGTATGCATTCAAAACTTTTGAGTTCCATATTTCATTTAAAATTATAATTTCACACGATATATCCAACCTGGCTAACATGACTTGTAGCTGAGGGAAATTTTTATTTATGCTTCTAATATTTTGAGTTAATATTTTCAGATTAAGTGTAAAAAGTTGTATTTGTACCACCGTTTTACATCTGTCTTGATCACTCATGAATGATTTACGTGGTTCAATATTATCTAGGTATGCAATTAAATTGGTAATATCATTTTTTAATAATTCGAATTTTAAATATTTTATTGGTGGCATAAACACATGTTGTGGATGTATTGAAAGTTGTATAGTGTTTTGTGTAACATGATTTATGTTTGCAATTTTCTATAGCGTTTTACAGTTAAAAGGTGGTTAATATTTAATTAAAAAACAAATAAATAAGCAAAAAAATTGTTGTAACAACTATAGCTAAAACTTAAATGATAGACATGAAAATAAATTGTATAAGAAAAAAATGACAAGTGTATCTGAATAAGACCAATATTTATCTAGTAATTATCATTTCTGACTTTTAAGCGAAGCTAATTGCATCTCGTTCCTTACCTCAATATGTGTTGCGTCGAATGATTTACGTAAATAAACTTTTCCGTTGCTCGTCCAACAAAACTTATATTCATTGGAATGTACTAAATCTCTAGCAAGAAAGAGTAACCTACGTGTTTTGGAAGTAAGTGCTTTAGAAACGTAAATTGGACACTGGTTTCCTTTTATTCCTATAACATTTGAATTGAGTTTTTGTTCCGGATGCTGCTTGTTGTAAGTTTTATCACCTTGAATGATTTCTGCTTTAGTTAAGTATGAAGATATATCTGCAATAATAGTACCCTCACCAGACTTTTTCATGATTCTGTATACGTCTCTGATCTCTTTTTGCGATATATTTATAATTAGGGTTTTACAAATATTTTGTACGATTTGACATAGATCTCCCTTGTTTTCACGTTGTGCTAGCAATAAGACATTTCGTTTTCAATGGTGGATGTTTTGCTGCTTCTTTACGATGATACTAGTGAAGATATTTGCAGTAGATGTTGCATGCGTTCTTTTTTTCAAATTTTCTATTTTTTCACAATGTCTTCATAATGATTATCGAGAAATTCAATAGAGAAATTCTCTATTTCTTCGTTTGACTTCTTTATTTAATTATTCTACTCTTTTCTTGCGGCAACTTCTGCTACTAACTTTTCCAATAAAGAATTTTGAGTATTTTTCCATTCACTTATTAGGTGAGTGATCTCTTCTTTCAATGATAAATTTTTTTCTTCACTACACTCTCGTTGTCTTTTATTTTGTTGGGATACAAATGTTGGCGTTATAGCATCGAGTGAAGTCTTAGTAACATCTGAATTCGATGAGGTGTGTTAAGGCACAGGTGGTGATCTATTTACTTTAGGCATTTTTTTGTTTATGTTCACAGTTTATGCGGTCGTCTTAAGTTTACTCTTCACAACTACTGCTAGCCTGGTACTTGGTCTTGTTACAATTTATTTGGTATATTTAAAATTCATATAATAAAAATGTAATAAATATGAACTGCAAGACGTCTGTACACTATTGCTGGCCAGGAAGGAGTCTGAAACACAGCGGGACAGTTAATAAGTTTAAATTTTCTTCTCCATTTTGCCCTGCTTTCAATTGATATCTAAGCTCTCTAACTACAAGATGGAAATGAAGCAAGAGGTAACAAATGAATAAACAATTACGGTTGCCGACCTGCCTATGAAGCGTAGCGACTATGGCAATTATGGATGATATAGTTTTAGGGGTGTACTTTACATATCTTTTGATGAATGTATGTGCTAGTTGCCGTAGTTCTTAAGAGCGATCTCCGGTTGCTGGCGGAATTGGTGAATGAACTAAAATTGCTCTTATTTCAGTGGAATAACATGACGAAAAATTTCATTTATAATGAACTATAGCCCCCATATAACATTTTTTTTATAGAATAGGGTGACAAACGAGCACACAGTCCACCTGATGGTAAGTGGTTGCTGCGGCCCATAGACATCTACATCTATCCTCCATTAAAAATCAAAATGCAGATGCGTTGTCACCCGTGAGGACTGAGATGGAATGCCTCGTTTCCAGTAAAAAGGGTCTCCGGTTCTCTACACTCACCATACGAAATACAGCAGCATTAAGCTACTATTTCACGCTGGTATTCTGTGAGAGCGTGGTCTTTCCCCGGATTTTCACGTAACATCTACAAAAATGGAAATATAAAAGGAAAATAATATATTATTATTAAACATTTTTGATATTCTTTACACCAAAGTAAAAAAAAACTGGCCAAGTGTGTGTCAAGCCACACACAATGTAGAGGTAGGGTTCCGCAGTTGCCCGTTAAAATATGTGGACTTTCGTGATAATGAGCATTATAAGTGAGTTGGCGTTTTGACCGTTATAACTACCAAAAATAGGTTCGAATAGGAAGATGGTATCCGAAGGACTTATTTTTAACTCAGAATTATAGGGAGCGGTATTGCAGTAAAGCTTACGTCATATAGTTGACTATCTTTATTTTCCCAGCAGTGCAACCCTAAGACAAATATGATCGTATCGAACCTTCCCGTAAACCACCACTGCTCTAAATTATCCTGAGGGTCGTCTGCGTAAACACAAGTACGACGATGGCTAAATGATTGTATGATTACTTTGAATGAATGCCTAAAATACCTAACAACTAAACAATAAGCTAAAGTAGTAAGTAAGAGAGATTCTCCCTGTCTATCCCTCAAATGACAGAGTAAATCTATAGTAGTAATGCGTAGTACGTCGTTTTCTTCATAAAATGTTTATTTCTTACAGTTAACAGTAACAAAACAGCTTGTTTTAGATCGGTTTCTACGGAGTTGTAACGAATTTTTTTTCTAATCCAAGTGTAATTTATAAGTTGGTTGACTATTACTCGTGAACTTAAAAATTCTACTTGATATGTATGATATTTTTCCTTTTAATTTCACTATATATACTAAAATCGTTTACACAGATCACATTTTCAAAAACAGTGGTTTAGTGGGTAGAGGGTGGACAGATGACTTTAATGAAAAATGCCACGCTAGTCACCCGTGACCATAGGTTCTGGAAAGAACCCGAAATTTTGAGAATAAAAAATCACATAAATTAAACGCAATAAAATCCATAAAAGTCGTTTAAATCAATGAAAAATTCCACTTTAAAGCTAAATATTTCGCAAACGTATCCCTGAATCAAAAAGAATTTTTTCCAAGCTCCCAGTTTTTTTTGAAGACGTTTGCAACGATACCCCACACGATGGAATAGATAGGTAAAAAAAATCGCCATTAACCTTAAAATATTTTTAAGATTTTATTTCACAATTCTGTAGGTCTGAGTAAAACTACGGATGGATGGACGGACGGATATTCAATTTAAATTTAAGTCAGTTTCTGATAGATCTTTTAGTAAGCTGCTCAATGCAGACAAAAGAAGCAATCTTTATAAACTGTGTGCCTAAAACTTCGGAAAGCTAAAGAATCTGGGCCAGCCGTTGCTTTGAACGCCGAACTAAAAGCATTTTACTGTTATGTTCTTAATACGTTAATTCTTGCTAGGTTATTAATCGGAGTTTTCGATATTAACTTACGTAGGATTTTGATTCGGTATAGAAATAAAAATATTTACGAGGATCAAGATAAATATGGTATAGATGCAATTTGGTCCACCAAATCAAAAATGAGAGGAAGCATTTGGCTCTCAGTAGGACACATATTATATATTTTATTTTTACAAAAAATATTTACAAATAAAGATTAAATATTTATATTTTTAGTACACGGATGACCGAGCTTTGCTCGTTTTTTTTAAATTACATTCAGATACAAATTACATACTGATGAATAATATTTTTGATCTTATTGACACAGTAGAAAAAACTGAACTGGTTATTTGAAAAAAAAATCATGAGTGCAATTAGTTTAATTAAAATAATCGTATTTTTAAAAAAAATACTAAAAAAGGGCCCCAAAAATAGATTTTCTCACAAAAGAAGGGAACTTGAAAAAAAAGGAAAAAAAAAATTCGGACCGAAGACAGGACGCGAACCAAGGCATTACGATGTTGCGACCGCTCGATATCCACTTGAGCTATTACGATCATTAACATAGTGTCAAAATTTACCTTCTTCTATTGTAGCAGTTTTTCATTGCCTGAAAACACGGACAAAAAGAAATTTTCTAAAAATAAATCCTAGCTAGATCGATTTATTACCCCCGAAACTCACTGGACATTAAATTTTATGAAAATCGTTGGAGGATATATATATATACAAGAATTGCTCATTTAAAGGTATAGGATACGTGGTAGAGCCATTATGTTAGTGGCAGTTATGTTAGTGATATAGTTGTAGCAGGTCTGGATCGGCTCGACCGGGAAAGGACCACGCTCTCACAGAATACCACCGTAAAATAGTAGCTTAACGCTGCTGTGTTTCGTATGATGAGTGTAGAGAACCGGAGACTCTTTTTACTGTAAACGAGGCACTTCATCTTAGTCCTAATGGGTGACAACGCATCTGCATTTTGATTTGTAATCGAAGATAGATGTGGATGTCTCTGGGTCGCAGCAACCACTTACCATCAGGTGGACTGTATGCAAGTTTGTCACCCTATCCTATAAAAAAATTATGACAAACGAACTCCTGATCTACCTTATGATACGTGGCTAGTATTTCATTGACACTTGCAGCCACCTTTAAATAAATAATGTAGAATAATATAAAAGATAAATAACTGTAACATCTCTTTATAGGCAGTAAATTAAACTGAGAATACGATGCTATCGACTAAACTACTTTCAAGCCTCAACAACGTAAAAATGTATCATTTAGTGGTCTACCACGCAGCGAACATTTCAGATTTATACTAATGATGTGCAAGTTTGTTCCAATGAAGACGTGTACGTGACTCTTCACCAAGTTATTAGAAGAGGTTTTTAAGCTAATGGACTGGAAAGGATACGATATTAACATCAATAGCGAGTACATCAGTCACCTTTGATTTGTCCACGATGTAGACCTTTTGGTAGATCGCTGGAGGACCTAGGCAATATGCTCAATGATCTCAATAGTGTCTCCCAACGGATAGGTATTAAGATGAACATGGTCAAAATGATGTGTAACGTCCATGTCAAACCTATGCTGGTAGTTGTTGGGAACACTAAGCTCGAAGTTGTTGACGAGTATATTTGTCTGGAACAAATAGTCCTACTAGGTAAGTCCAACTTCGGCCGAGAGGTCGATCGATGGATTCAACTCAGCTCCGCAGCGTTCGGAAAATTACGACACATCTTCTCGTCTGCTATACCTCAAAACATGAAAACGAGACTGTACAACCAACGCGAGTTGTCAGTGATGGCTTATGGAACTGAGACTTGGTTCTTCACTGCTGGCCATGTGAGGACGCTCAAGGATGCTCAGCGAGCTATAGAGAGGGCTATGCTTGGAGTTTGCACGTTGTTCCAATGAAGACGTGTACGTGACTCTTCACCAAGTTATTAGAAGAGGTTTTTAAGCTAATGGACTGGAAAGGATACGATATTGACATCAATAGCGAGTACATTAGTCACCTTTGATTTGTCCACGATATAGTCCTTTTGGCAGATCGCTGGAGAACCTAGGCAATATGCTCAATGACCTCAATAGTATCTCCCAACGGATAGGTCGTAAGATGAACATGGTCAAAACAAAGATGATGTGTAACGTCCATGTCAAACCTATGCTGGTAGCTGTTGGGAGCACTAAGCTCAAAGTTGTTGACGAGTATATTTGTCTGGAACAAATAGTCCTACTAGGTAAGTCCAACTTCGGCCGAGAGGTCGAGAGATGGATTCAACTCAGCTCGGCAGCGTTCGGAAAATTACGACACATCTTCTCGTCAGCTATACCTCAAAACATGAAAACGAGACTGTGCAACCAGCGCGAGTTGTCAGTGATGGTTTATGGAACTGAGAGGTTCTTCACTGCTGGCCATGTGAGGACGCTCAAGGATGCTCAGCGAGCTATAGAGAGGGCTACGTTTGGAGTTTGCATGTTGTCCCAATGAAGACGTGTACGTGACTCTTCACCAAGTTATTAGAAGAGGTTTTTAAGCTAATGGACTGGAAAGGATACGATATTAACATCAATAGCGAGTACATCAGTCACCTTTGATTTGTCCACGATGTAGTCCTTTTGGTAGATCGCTGGAGAACCTAGGCAATATGCTCAATGACCTCAATAGTGTCTCCCAACGGATAGGTCTTAAGATGAACATGGTCAAAATAAAGATGATGTGTAATGTCCATGTCAAACCTATGCTGGTAGTTGTTGGGAGCACTAAGCTCGAAGTTGTTGACGAGTATATTTGTCTGGAACAAATAGTACTACTAGGTAAGTCCAACTTCGGCCGAGAGGTCGATCGATGGATTCAACTCAGCTCGGCAGCGTTCGGAAAATTACGACACATCTTCTCGTCAGCTATACCTCAAAACATGAAAACGAGACTGTGCAACCAGCGCGAGTTGTCAGTGATGGCTTATGGAACTGAGAGGTTCTTCACTGCTGGCCGTGTGAGGACGCTCAAGGACGCTCAGCGAGCTATAGAGAGGGCTATGTTTGGAGTTTTTGTGCATGATAAACTTAAAATGAGGATATCCGCAGTAGAACCAGAGTGACAGACATAGTCTAACGGATAAGTAAGCTGAACGAGCAATAGGCCGGCCATATATATAGCTTGAAAAACTGACAACCGAAGGGAAAAAAAAGGTTCTCGAGTGGCAGCCCCGTACCAGTAGGCGAAGTGTAGGGCAGCCTTCCACTAGATGGAGTGAGGATCTGCAGGTGGCTCAAGACCGTGTTTTGTGGAAATCCTTGTGGAAGGCCTATATTTAGCAGGGGACTTGTAAATGAATGATGGTGATGGTGACTGAATAATAGATATAATTAAATTTCGAACCCTTTGTCATTTCGACCCCGAAGATTTTTTTAGAGACAAACCAAGCACTTTTTCTAAGCGGAGTTGAACTCTCTAGCTCCGCAGCGTATAGTAAAACAAAAGCGTTGCATCTATGGCAAATATCTATTCATAAAAATCTATTGTTGTAGATTATGATAAAGCCATTATATATTACAGGTGTTTGTTAAATTAAAACCTGGCGTGTTAATATTTTAAGAATAATAATTTTATTCTTTACAAAGTTTTCTGTTAGTGATTCCATTAACAACACTAGAATAGAATAATACGATAAAATCTAATGGAATATTTTTTATTTAATATAGATTACACGTAATTCTTTTTGTTATTTTTTTACTTTACCACTGATTCGAAAAAAAACTTTGCCCTGAGAAGAACCAACAAGTAACCCAGCGGGACTTTTTTTTATGTAAATCAAACAATATAAGGGGTTGTAAAAATTGCAAAATTTATTTTATAAAAAGCTTGGAAGCCACCACCTCATTCCTAGAGGTTATTATCAACCATGTACGTGGGACACCCAACAAGTTTTGTGATATACAAAAAGTGTTCTAGATACCGTTAATATTTATTTAACATCTTTTCAAAATATTCTCCATCATGCCTTACAAAGTTCTATTTGCCTAAACCAACTCTAAAAACACTTTTGCCAGTCTTGATCTTAAAGGTCGGAAATCGCTTCTTCGTAGTCACGGCTTCTACGGCGCTTGAAAAAAACTTGCCTTTTATTTTTACTTTGACCCTAAGGAGCAAACAGAAAACACAAGGAGCTAAGTCAGGGCTGTAGGGTGACTTAGAGTTTCAGCACCAGATTCCTCAATAAATGCTTTTGTTCTAAGGGAGGTATGTGAATAAGCGTTATCGTGATGTAGCACAATTCCCCGAAGCGTGGTCGTCTATCCCGCACAGTTTGAAAAGTTTTGGGTAATTTAACTGTAGTATACCTTTCAAAGTTGACTGAACTACAATTTTTCAGGATTGAAATCGACAAATATCTGCTCCGCGAAAAAACTAGCCACCATTTTTTTGCCAACGTTGCGTGGTCTTTGCAGTTTTGTCGGTAACTGTCCTTCAGAGTATACCGATGATTGCCTTTTTTTGATAGATCCATGTCTCGTCACCAGTAACGATTTCTGAAACATGCCTAGATGCTCCGTTTTCAAAACGTAGACGCATTTAATGGCACCAACCCACACGAGTCTGTTTTTCGCTTCCGGAGAGCAAAGGAGGGATCCATCAACAACAAAGATTCCTCACTCCAAGATGTTGATGTAAGATGGTATGAATACTCCCTGAAATAATGCCTACAATCTTTTCGATATCCGTATATGTGATTTGTGGGTAATCTCGCACCAACATTTCAATAGTACTGTCTGCCGTTACTGCTGTTTGCGGGGCCCTGGTTCTTTGGTCATTTTAAGGTTAATTTTACCCCTTTTTAATTCAGCAAACTACTTCAAAATTGTTGCGCGTGATGGAGCTGAGTCCCTTGATGGTGATTGTAATCGTTGTAAACTTAATTGTTCGGTTAAACCAAATTTAAAATCATAATATATCATAGCACGCAAATGTTCACGGTTAAGATCCATCGTTTTAAATGAAAAGCGCGGGAAGCATTGTAGGAAATTTAATAGAACTTTGTTTTTTTTTAAATTGAATAATTGGCTTATGGAATTCTATTTTTAAATAAATTTGCTTTTTAGAAACATAATAATATAACACGGGAGCGTTCCATTTTTAAATTTCGTACTATAGCAATGTGTGCTATATTCACAAAGTCGGAATTATTTTATTAAGGGCTTTGTGACGGTTGGGGTTTAAAATAAGGCAACAACCAGTCATAAAAAAAAAATTATATATTGGTAAAAGAAAAGGTCGTGGGCGTGGTTCCGATAATTTAAAAAAAGTGCCCGTCTGGCTTCACTGGCAGGGTCAGGTACTCCCCTATGTGGCCGCGAGGTGGTCGAGCAGGGCCGGGGGGGTTGGACTGTTCACGGGGAGCGCCGTGGGCAGCTGGCTGTGGCGGTAGCGGCGTCGAGGGGGAGGCCTAGGCCCTCTTAAGAAGGACGACCGCCACGGTTGTAGTCGTAAAATTGCACCCTGGAAACAACGTCGTCCAAATTTAGGTCCAGGTAATAAAATGCCGCCGATTATGAACCCCCGGTATATCGCAGGCTAGCAGTAGATGGGAGCACAGAGAGTAGCTGGCGGGTGTTCATAATCAGAACGGAGTTACAAGGCGGAATGGAAGGCAAGCGTCATAGCGGTGAGGCGCAATTAAAATACACATGAATTAAAATTACGGCAAGTGTAAAATACTGTTTAAATGTACCAGGATAACTAATTTAGGCTGTGCATTGGTTGAAACATGATGGTGACTTGCGATATTTGATCGCGGTGCGAAATGTATGAGACGCCATTTTGTAACGGTACTTTTGCCAACGCGCACAGCGGCTACATACATTACTTACATGCAAATAACACTAATAACGTGGCAATTAAATAGCTAAAAGCAAACAGCCTGGCATGATCAAATTACACTACCTATAAAACACTTTCACTACTTAAAACTAGGTAACGTTTCAACACTTACCCTTACGGGGTGCAAGACGATACGGAGGTCTCGGTGACGAGAATTAACAAAAAAACTATACGGCCACAGTGCCGGAATTATTATATTATTTTAAACTTTTTTCCAAAATGGGATTAAAATTTGCAAGCGCGTACGAGGACACAAAGCAGAGCTTGTGAACGCGGCTGCAGTGGTAGTGTGCGCCTCCCAGGGCGCTCGGGCGGAGAATGGTCGGGAGCGCGACGCCGTGGAATAATACCGGCCGGGTAAAACTCTGACGCGAGAGTTGCAAAGCGCATAGAGTAACGAAGCGTCAGAGTGTTTGTTCGAAATACAATATTTTAATATTTGATTTATTATTTAATTCGTTCTTTTAGTTTACTGATTTGTTTTATTAATAGGATACCTAAGTTAATTATAGAATTATTTTTTTTGTTAATAACTTTTATTTTATTTTTATTTAGTTTATTAAATGTTTATTTAATTTTAATAAACCGTTTAATTATAATTATGCATACATGTACGTGCAACGTTACAGTACCCCGCGCGCTACATAAGGATTTTATTACTCTTAATTAATAAAATCCGCTCTAAATTGTTATGTATTCGCATTATCCTTTTATACAACATCTCTCATACTTCACGCGATTATATCAGCGTCAACGAACATCAATAGGGTAGTTGACGCATCCTGTCATTTGGCAAGGTGTTCCAGCATCGGCTAGACTGGAAGACCCATACGAATACCTAGAGCTAAAGATGTAAAAGTGTGACCAGGGTAAAACGAGCACCATGTATATATATAAATATAACGCTAGTGTATTCCTAAGTAACAAGCAGAACACATGCAACTTAATTAAGTGTACTTGTAGGTGTAACATGGAGATCTTGTGATATTGCAGTGATGGTTGCTAGCCCATCTCCCACAACACACTACTACCCTATCCCTTAGTCGACTTTTACGACACCCACAGGAAGAAATGGGGTGGTGCTATTCTAACCCGACACCACACGGGGAAGTACACACCTAAAAAAAAGTGTATACATATATGACTAAGTATTGTGTCCTGTTAATTTCAAATCCTTGATGTGCCAGGTGCCAATATCTTTCCCAGACATGTCAGCCAGGATGTAAACTAGGGGTGACTTTTTACCGATGACGCGACATTTAATAAATTTTGGCGCAAGTTTTTTACTAAAGAACTTATCCTTATCACTTAAAACATATGCGCGTTTCATTACAGTGTCACCAATGTTAAATTCCATAGGCTTGCGCCGAAGGTTATAGTGGGTTGAGTTTTTAGCATGAGCATGCCACAATTTGGCCTTTACAGTATCGAAAACTTCCTTAAGACAACCCAAATCTTCCGCGTAGATGTCACGGGGAAGGAATAAAACCTCATCGCCTAAATCGTTATCTAAATAATGCGAGCCACATGTAACGAGCTCCCTGCCGAACACCAGGAAGGATGGAGTGAAACCAGTCGCCTCACTCACCGAATTGTTGAGGGCGAACTGAACCTTCGGAATATATGTATCCCAACTGCGATGATCGTTGTCCACGAAAGTTGAGATACACGTGATAATTGAACGATTATGTCGTTCTACCAAATTAATTTGAGGGGTGTACTTTGGCGTGAAGAACACGTTAGGGACCTTATAACGATGGAAAAGTGACTCAGTGACCTTCGAAATAAACTGGCTGCCATTGTCCAAAAATATGGTCTGAGGGACACCATGGATGAGGAAAACAGACTCTTCCAGTAACTTCGTGACTGTAGTGGCAGTAGCACTTCTTAATGGGAAAATTAGGCAATATTTCGAGAAGCAGCATGTGACTACGAAGATATAAGTGTTCTGCTTCCTAGTGACAGGCAAGGGGCCCATCAAATCAATTGAAATCATTTGAAATGGCCTAGAACACTGCTTCGGGCGGCCCATTTCTCCCAAGGTTTGGTGATTTTGAGTCTTGTAAGACAAGCACTTCTCGCAGGAGGCAACGAACTTCACCACGTCCTGGTGCATACCAGGCCAAAAGTAGCGCAAGGCAATACGATGGTATGTTTTAAAAACGCCGAGATGTCCAGCCGTGGGTTCCGCATGATTCTCGTTGATCACCTGCTCGCGTAGCTCAAAAGGTACAACCTCCTTCCATAAGAATTCGGATGAAAGTGAGTGATTATTCTTGGCACGCCTGAATAACTTGCCATCCTTGATAATGAAATTCGGGAAAGTTTGCGGCTTAGAAAGGCAAGAATTATAAATATTTTTGTACCAAGAATCCGATGTCACCATGTTCGAACCGGAAGTACTAATCGCCGAGACGGGAAGAGCTCTAGAGAGGGCATCGGGGATCACATAGTCCACACCCTTACGATGCTTGAATTCTAAATGAAATGAGGACAATCTTATACCCCAGCGAGCTAATCTACCGGTAGGGTTCCTGAGAGACAGAAACCATTTTAACGCACTGTGATCAGTATAGACAGTGAATGGCCTACCGTTCTCCAAGTAACACCTCCAGTGCTCCAGGGCGATGACGACAGCTAATGTCTCACGCTCCGTTATACTGTAGTTCCTCTCTGCTGCTGACAACGACTTGCTCATATAAGCAACGGGGTGCTCCTTACCATCTATAGTCTGCGTCAGCATCGCACCCACGCCGTAATTGCTGGCATCGGTGTGTACTTCGAATGGCTTATCGTAGTCAGGGCAGGAAAGAACAGGAGCGGAAACTAAACACTCCTTAAGTTTCTTGAAGGCAGCATCAGCTTCGGCAGACCAGACAAAAGGTGGTCCACCCTTCTTACTCGAAGTTAACTTGTTTAAGGGGCCTGCAATGGTACTAAAATTGGGGACGAAACGACGATACCAAGTAGCAGTCCCGAGGAAGCGCTTAACGTTCTTACGACATGTAGGTGTCGGGTAATTGAGGATTGCTTCCACCTTCTCAGGATCGGTACGTAAACCACTACTATCAACGACGTAACCCAGGTATTTGAGCTGACTGCGGAAGAATTGACATTTCTCTAGGTTTACAGTGAGGTTGGCCTGTTTCAGCTTATTAAGAACCCGAAGTAACAGGGAAACATGGGAATTGAAGTCGTTTGAGACGATAATAATGTCGTCTAGGTATGCAAAGACTTTGAGGTCAAATTTCCTAAATAACAGATCAACCAACCTTTGCTGTGTAGCCGGGGCGTTAGTTAAACCAAAAGCAGTGCGCTTAAAACGATAGGTACCGCGATTAGGCACATAAAAAGCAGTCTTGTCCCGGTCCTCCTGTGCTATAGGTATCTGCTAAAAAGCTTTGGATAAATCGATACTAGATAAGTAGCGAGCATCGCGAAGATTATCCAAGATCTCTGAAATGTAGGGTAGACTATAGGCGTCGCGCTTCGTGATGGAATTGAGCTTGCGGCTGTCGAGGCAAAACCGAGGCTGACCGTTTTTCTTCGTAACAATGAGAACTGGTGATGACCAAGCACTTTCGCACTGCTCAATTACGTCCAGAGCCAGCATCTCGTCGACCTGCTCGGCAAGGATCCGCTGCTTCTCTGGAGACAACCTATAGTACCTTTGACGAACTGGCTCAGCATCTCCCGTATCAATACGGTGAGTGACCAAACTCGTCTCGCCCAAACCCCGACGTTCGGCGGAAATGTCGCTAAATTGAGAAATGATGTCATCCGCCACTTATCTCTCCGAAACAGTTAAGTGGTCATACGCTTGTATGAAAGTGGTAGAATCGGTACTAAGGCTAGCATTCAATACTGCGGCATTAGAAAATGTAATGCTTGAGAAATGTCTAGGAAAAATGTTAAACTCGCGCCAAAAATCGATCCCCAACACGAGATCAATATTGATGTCTGGCACAACAAATGACTTAATTATATGGTACTCATTCTCAAAGTTTATAGGGAGAAACATATAGCCAATGCTGGTCATAGATTGACCCCCAGCAGCCGTGACTGTAATTAAGTTGTCCCTATGCAGCTGTAAACCCCGCTCCTCTAGCTTCCTATAAGCTTTATCACCTAAAATGGACACAGCTGAGCCTGAATCTAAGAGGCCAAATAGCTTAAAATCATTGTTTTGTACACAAGCGTAAGGTCTAGGATCATGCAATGGTTTGTCCAGCAGAATTGTATCAACTTTATAAGAATTGAAGAAAACATTAACAGTGTTAAGCCAGCTCTGCCAATCCTCTTGGTCAAACTTGGGTGGCAGGACTTCAGTACAATTCTGCTGGTCTATCAGTTTTTTTTTTTTTTTATTTCAGTGCGCCTCCCAGGGCGCTCGGGCGGAGAATGGTCGGGAGCGCGACGCCGTGGAATAATACCGACCGGGTAAAACTCTGACGCGAGAGTTGCAAAGCGCATAGAGTAACGAAGCGTCAGAGTGTTTGTTCGAAATACAATATTTTAATATTTGATTTATTATTTAATTCGTTCTTTTAGTTTACTGATTTGTTTTATTAATAGGATACCTAAGTTAATTATAGAATTATTTTTTTTTGTTAATAACTTTTATTTTATTTTTATTTAGTTTATTAAATGTTTATTTAATTTTAATAAACCGTTTAATTATAATTATGCATACATGTACGTGCAACGTTACAGCTTAATATTATTCCCATTTTCTAAAAAGTGTGCCTTCAACGGAAAGATTACGAGTATAACATAATATCCTTACGGCACGTAAATTTAAGCACCAAACGTAAAATTTTAAATTCTTAATCTGGCCACGAAATACATAACTTATAAAAAAGAATTGTAAAGTCTATGATTTGCATGATGAGAGATTTGATAATGAGTATTGTTACGCAAAATAATCCAACATACAATATAATCCTATATGAGTTACTACTACACAGGAAGGTGGGGGTGGGACACTTGCAAATTAGTTCATGTTTCAAAATATCGACTTCTTACAAACTTTACTACCGCTAATAATAGTCGATTGTTAAATGTGCGGCCGAAGGTAGCCGAAGCCGAAGTTTGAGAATTAATTGTTGTTTAAGTATCTACTACAATCCATCGACTTTCATTGTTTTAAAAGTCCGTAACAATATGAAACTTTTCTGCTACTACAAAAGTAGATCTTACGAGATACAATGAAAAGCATCTAGGCCAAGTACAGACAAATGGTTAGGGACTATTTTAATCGTCAATAAAAAAATAACACGATGAATAAAATAATGTAACTTCACTTATTGTGTTTCGCTTATATAGCCCTTTCATTTGATATCTATAACAAATAAATAATAAATCGCTATTTGGTATCGTCCGCCATGTTGATTTAAAATGGCAGTATTTAAGTAATCGCGTATTATCTAAAGAACCGTACGTCTTTACCAAATATTAGCCCGGTAGCTTCTATAAAAAGAAATCCATAGGAGCCGAAATATTTTAATATAAAAAATCGCTGAAAACTTCACATATTAATTGTCTAATTTAAACTCTAATTACGAAATCGAAAAAGTATATTTTGCAAATTTAAACGACGGCTATCGGTAGTATAGACTGTAGGTAATATTATTGGGTATTAATTGTATGACATCCTGCCACTAGAAGGATTGACGAGTTGATAAGTCATGCAGGAAGCCCGTAACCGTGTTTTTTGTCAATTTATGAAGGAACTTAAAGACTTATGTTCTGTAATATACTTGTATTAAGTTTATATGTCATCACCATTACAGTCAATTAATAATGATAAAGAGGTTTTTAATTACTTCAACGATAGTTAATGAATGCACATAAAATATCCACGTTACAATAAAGGTCATTATGAGCTACTAAATTTCTCAATGACGAACACACTACAGCAATGTTCGAACGCATAAAATTAACAAAGTTTATAATGCTCCGTGAACTCTTGCGTCTTTGTACCCGCTATAAATTTTGAATGTGCTACTTTACACAGAGAACCGACAAAGTTATGCAATTTCACGAATAGCTTCAATCAAGGCAACACATAGTATATTGTATAAAATTTTATCACGTCTGTTGTGTAGTTTGGCCTCTCCAGTTGTAAAAAAACGGTTACTTGTAGGCTATTAACTCTAACGCTTCTCCTAGGCTATGTGTGTGACCTAAGAGACTGCATTTCCCTATATTTTCGTCCGGAGACAACTATAAAAATCTAAATAACTGATTGTCGATCAACCCTGGATACAAACCCGGAACATCATGATCTGCAGTAGCGCTTACGACCATTGGAATAACGAGGTGGGGATCGAAGTCAACCGTGGTGTTGGGGATCGAAGTCAACCGTGGTGTTGGGGATCGAAATCAACCGTGGTGGTGGGGATCGAAGTCAACCGTGGTGTTGGGGATCGAAGTCAACCGTGGTGGTGGGGATCGAAGTCAACCGTGGTGTTGGGGATCGAAGTCAACCGTGGTGTTGGGGATCGAAGTCAACCGTGGTGGTGGGGATCGAAGTCAACCGTGGTGTTGGGGATCGAAGTCAACCGTGGTGTTGGGGATCGAAGTCAACCGTGGTGTTGGGGATCGACGTCAACCGTGGTGGTGGGGATCGAAGTCAACCGTGGTGGTGGGGATCGAAGTCAACCGTGGTGGTGGGGATCGAAGTCAACAGTGGTGTTAGGGATCGAAGTCAACCGTGGTGTTGGGCATCGAAGTCAACCGTGGTGGTGGGGATCGAAATCAACCGTGGTGTTGGGGTTCGAAGTCCAATTGTTATGAGTGCTTATCTGCTGAGCTTAATTGCGAGCGATTATCTCTTCAGCCTAGGTAGGCTCACGAATTACGCAAACCAAAAAATAAATAAAATTGTTTTTACTGTGTGTACTGCTTGTCGGATTCTCAAATACTGGCTGTTTGTGATAGCTGTAACAAACGGTGTAACGTTTGAATGGATGGAGAAATATATAAAAGTATATAAAATAAAAAAACAAAAGCAAATCACCAACTTATATACAGTTTTGACCACCATTTGTTTTTGTCATCTGTATCTTTAATGTAATCATTACTGTGATAATGGTCGAACACATTTTCGTCACAAAACAAAGAATTTTAGATTAAATTTTCTTATTAATGAGCTTTGCATACAT
This sequence comes from Parnassius apollo, assembly GCA_907164705.1. Taxonomy (NCBI): domain Eukaryota; kingdom Metazoa; phylum Arthropoda; class Insecta; order Lepidoptera; family Papilionidae; genus Parnassius; species Parnassius apollo. The sequence goes on from CAJQZP010000058.1 coordinate 4,784,937, forward strand.
CTTTCTTAGTAAATAAAAATAATAATATTTTCTTATTTTTATTTTATAGCATAGTACTTGTCAGTGATTTGTAAAAAAAACATATGAATGTACTTAAAAATGTTTAAATCTGCTAAAATTAAGAAAATAAGTTAATTTAAACGCGACAAATTCCGTAATCTTAGTTTTATTCAATGTCTAGTATTCGTGTTACTATAAAAAAAAGCTTTTAGAAAATAATTATCACTGAGAAAGGTGCAGGAGCCGTGGTAGCTCAGATGGTTATTCGTTGTTAATTTCAAAGTACGCGAGAAAAGCGGGTTCGATCCCCGCCGGCACCAATGAAATTGTTTATTGCAATTTAAGGTGGTGATTCACCACGTGCTCGCCGGTGAAGGAAAATAAAAAGTTAAAAAAGTGGTCTTAAAGAAACTACAGTTTTATTACTAATTTTTTTATATTATTTAAAGTATATTATTTATGCTACAAATCTTACAGGCGTTAGATACATTGCAACAATAAAATCATTCGTCGCAAGCACAAGTTTGCTTATGCTGCTATAAATTTGAGCAAACTACAATGTTACTCGTGGGATTAAACGTTTCTAAAGTTTACAAAGCGTTAAGATGTTGTTGATATGTGTCTATGATTAGAATTGTTTTTAAATATTTGTTTTTATTTTTCAATAAAATAAAACATACGAGTAAACAAATTTAAAATTTTATATGTAATAAAATATTTCAATGGTTTTACTTTTAAAAGCCTTTATTATTAACTTCACTTGTATGAATGTGGGTGATCCGAAAAGTTCCCGACCTAACAAAGATACAAGATATTTTTTCTACAAATTTGTTTTTATTTTTCTACATAGTCTCCTTGTAACTCTAAACACTTCTCCTAGCAATGCTAACGTCTCTCTAACTCGTCCAATTAGTACTCGGCGTTTTTCATCGCAAAATAATTGTTCACGAAGGTGATTGCCTTTTCATTTGACGAAAATCTCTGTGCCTACTCCGAGCGAAATTTTCAGAAGAGGGAATAAAAAGAAGTCGCTTTGAGCTAGATCTGGTGAGTAAGGTGGATGGTCAACCAGTTCAAATCGCAATTCGCAGATTTTCGCCATGGCAGCCGCTGAGGTGTGAGACGGCGCATTGTCATGGTGAAGCTGAATTTTCTTTTTCTGCAAATGTGGCCATTTTTCCACAATTAATTTTTGCCTTCTGCTTTCTGCCTTCAGATAATCAATCAATAATGCGTAGTATGCTCCTGTAATGTTTTTTTCTTTTTTGAAGATAATCGATTAAGATCAATAAGATTGTGCCGTGTAGTGACGGTTGAGAATATCCACTACCCCATATCTTCCCGTGGGTGTCGTAAGAGGCGACAGAGGGAGACAGGCAGGAGATGGGCAGCAGCATCTTTCTGATAACAACTGTATTATAATAAAAAACTGCGGTTGCCAACCCGCTAGCCAAGCGTGGCAACTATGGCAAATATCCCCCCATGAATAACGACGCAAAAAACGGCCCCCAGTCCCCGGCGGCCCCGCTATTGTGGCTACGGTGGCGACCATGGTAACGGCGAGGCAGGGGGTGCTAAGAATCTCCGGTGGAGGTTCGGTTTCCACCTACGACGACTCGACCTGGCAACATATAACGCACGCACTCTGAGGACTGACGAGAAGATACTGGAGCTGGAAGAAGAGATAGACACGTTGCGCTGGCATATTATTGGATTATCCGAGGCCCGAAGAGAGGGGGGAGGATACGGCAATCCTCGAGTCCGGCAACTTGTTCTACCACCGGGAGGGCGACCATCTGTCCCAAGGAGGTGTCGGATTTATCGTCCACAAGTCTCTCGTCAACAATGTTGTAAAGATTGGGAGTGTGTCGAGGAGGGTCGCGTACCTGATACTCAGAATCACTAAACGGTATTCGCTGAAGGTCATACAGGTTTACGCACCAACCTCGGCACATCCCGATATTTCCAGAGCCATGCATTCCTCCAAAATCCACTACACGGTGTTGATGGGAGACTTTAACGCAAAACTAGGCACAAGAGAAAGCGGTGAGCTGTAGGTGGGGAAAATTAGAGTAGGGCAACGGAACCGAAGAGGCCAGCAGCTGGCCGACTTATGGAGAAAGAGGGACTCTTTATGATGAACTCTTTATTCCAGAAGCGGCCCCACAGGAAGTGGACCTGGTCGAGCCCCGACGGTTCGACAAAAATGAGATTGACTTCATTATGACGACCAGACGCCAACTGTTCAGTGATGTCTCAGTGATCGCAAGGGTGAAAACTTGCAGCGATCACCGAATGGTTAGAGGCACACTGAACCTAAATGTTAAGTTGGAGAGGTCTCGTCTAATGAAGTCAAAGCTCCGTCCCCCTAGTGCTCTAATTCAGAATCCCGAAACCTTTCAACTCGAGTTACGTAACCGCTTCCAGTGCCTAGAGGATTGCAATGCAGCTGACGATATGAATGACAAGCTCGTGGAAACTGTCCATGCGGTCGGAGCTTAGTTCTGCAAGACCCGCCGCAAAAGAACACAAAAACTCTCCGATCACACTCTTAATCTCATGGCTGTTAGACGGGAGATGAAGCTGCAATCGTCAATAGATTTGACAGCATACAGGCAACTGAACAGACAGATCTCCAAATGCATGCGGCGAGACTTACGCAACTTTAATACTGCTCGTATTAAAGAAGCGATCGAGCGGAACCAGGGCTCCAAAGTCTTTGCCAGAGATCTGTCTGCCAGAAAAAGCCAACTGTCAAGGTTGAAGACTGAGTGTGGCAACATCTTTTCCGGGACACCTGAGATTCTGAGTGAGATTGAGAGGTTCTATGGGCAGCTGTACACATCATCGTTGGAGCCACATGCAAGTGTGAGTAACTATCCAAGAGCAAGTCTTATCCGACACTATTCCGATGATATCCCGGACGTCAGTCTGAGCAAGATTAGAATGGCTCTCCACCACCTTAAAAACGGCAAGGCCCCGGGCGAGGATGGAATTACAGCGGAGCTTCTGGAAGCGGGTGGAACACCGGTACTTGAAGTCCTTCAGAAGCTCTTCAATTCCGTCCTCCATGGTGGCACTACTCCGGAGGTGTGGAGCAGAAGCGCGGTGGTCTTGTTCTTTAAGAAAGGCGACAACACTTTCTTGAAGAACTACAGACCGATTTCCCTTCTGAGCCGCGTCTACGTGTTGTTTTCGAGAGTCATTACGAATCGTCTCGCACGCACACTCGACCACTTCCAGCCTCCTGAACAAGCCGGTAAAGGCTTCAGTACCATAGACCACATACATACCCTTCGGCAAATTGTACAGAAGTCCGAAGAGTACAATCTGCTACTTTGCCTGGCGTATGTGGACTATGAGAAAGCCTTTGATTCCATTGAAATTTGGGCGGTGCTACAGTCTCTTTAGCGGTGCCTAGTTGACTGTCGGTATATTGAAGTGCTGAAGTGTTTGTACAGTAGGGCTACGATGGCTATCCGAGTACAGAACCAGAGTACGAAACCTATCCAACTGCAGAGAGGTGTAAGACAGGGTGATGTTATATTCCCGAAACTCTTCACCGCTGCGTTGGAAGACGTTTTCAAGCTACTGGACTGGAACTGATAAGGTATTAACAACAATGGCGAGTACAACACTCACCTTCGATTTGCCGGCGATATAGTCCTTATGGCAGAATCGCTGGAGGACCTTAGCACTATGCTCAATGACCTCAATGGTGTCTCCCAACGGATAGGTCTTAAGATGAACATGGACAAAACAAAGATCATGTTTAATGTCCATGTCACACCTATGCCGGTAGTTGTTAGGAGCACTATGCTCGAAGTTGTTGACGAGTACGTTTACCTGGGACAAATAGTCCGACTAGGTAAGTCCAACTTCGACCGAGAGGTCAATCGACGGATTCAACTCGGCTGGGCAGCGTTCGGGAAATTACGACACATCTTCTCGTCAGGTATACCTCAATCTCTGAAAACTAAAGTATATAACCAGTGCGTGTTGCCAGTGATGACTTACGGATCTGAGACGTGGTCCTTCACCGCTGGCCGTATGAGGACGCTCAAGGTCGCTCAGCGAGCTATGGAGAGGGCTATGCTTGAAGTTTCACTGCGTGATAGACTCAGAAATGAGGATATCCGCAGTAAAACCAGAGTGACCGACATAGCCCGACGGATTACTAAGCTGAAGTGGCAATGGGCCGGCCATATAGCTCGAAGAACCGATAACCGATGGGGAAGAAAGGTTCTCGAGTGGCAGCCTCGTACCGGTAGGCGTAGTGTAGGGCGACCCCCCCCACTAGATGGAGTGACGACCTGGTAAGACATGCAGGAAGTCGATGGATGCAGGTGGCTCAGGACCGTGCTTTGTGGCATTACTTGGGGGAGGCCTCTATGTTCAGCTGTGGACTTGTGAAGGGCTGCAATGATGATGATGATGTTTTAAGATTATCAACTTTACATACAAATTTTTAAAGTTGTTTATTGAGTTTTGTACAAACATAATACAAGAAGAACAGGCAAATTCCCCACATGCTGTTTACCATTTTGCTGTCAGCTGTCTATTTTCAATACCCCAATACTGCCAAAAACTGCTAAGTTTTATAAAACGTCAACCGATTATGCCAAAAGCAAAAATAAGTGACCAATCCTGCGAAAATTGAAGGATCTTTCCACATATGGTCACACTGCTGCTGACCGAATTCTCATTAGTTTTACTTGCTTACTTTCGGTGTGAGTACTAGGATTCTGTACGTAACTATTCTATGGTCCAGCCTTTCTTACATGATGATCTTTCATACATGCGGCAATTAATATTTATTTATAAAGATTTACCACTTGCTTAGCGGAAAATAAAACCATCGACTATAATAAACAAAGCTTAATCTGATGAAAATATTTCTAAAGTATGTATTTAGGGCAGGATTTTGATAATGCTGTGTAGTGGCGGAGAAAAATAATTTACTACCTCCTGCCAAATAACATATATATATATATATATATATATATATATATATATATATATATCTATATATATATATATATATATATATATATATATATATATTAATACTCAGAAGCTATAAGAACCTTCAGATAACGATTCAAAATAATAAAAAATTGCGGTTGCTAAACCACTTGGTAAGAGAGGGAACTATGGCAAATATTACACCTACGTTCATCAGTGGACTTTTGATTGGCTGTTTTAATGAACAAATGATGGATAACTTGAGGGAGCAGTAAGAAAAACAGGTAGTAAGTTTGTAATTGATTTATTGTTAGTTGTGATCTAGCGACAATAGAGAAGGCAGATGGTCCGCGGTTGTGTCACTGTTATATCACTGTACTACTTTACGTGGTAGAGCCACGCTGCAGCTATAATAAATACTTACATCACGAATAGGTCGGCTTGACCGTGCTGACAAATAACTGCTTAAGGCTGCTGTGTTTCGTATGGTAAGTGTAGAGAACCAGTGACTCTTTTTACTGGAAACGAGGCATTCCCTCTTAGTCCTCAGGGGTGAAAACGCATCTTCATTTTGAATGGTGGGTAAATGTAGATATCTATGGGCCACAGCATCCACTTACCATCAGGTGGACTGTGTGCTCGTTTGGCACCCTTATTCAATAAAAAGAAATCTCTGTGATGATTGATGAGTGCTGCAATCTTTAAGTTAAGGTCAGAAACTTTTCAGAGCACCCTGTTATATCCTGGAATATTGAAATCAATATTTCACCCACTTTAACTGAAGCTACCGGGCTAATATTTGGTAAACACGTACGGTTCTTGAGATAATACGCGATTACTTAAATACCGCCATTTTAAATCTCCATGACGGACGTTACCAAATAGCGATTTATTATTTCTATGTTATAGATATCAAATGAAAGGGCTATATAAGCGAAACACAATAAGTAAAGTTACATTATTTTATTCATCGTGTTATTTTTTTATTGACGATTAAAATAGTCCCTAACCATTTGTCTGTACTTGGCCTAGATGCTTTTCAATGTATCTCGTAAGATCTACTTTTGTAGTAGCAGAAAAGTTCCATATTGTTACGGACTTTCAAAACAATGAAAGTCGATGGATTGTAGTAGATACTTAAACAACAATTAATTCTCAAACTTCGGCTTCGGCTACCTTCGGCCGCACATTTAACAATCGGCTATTTTTTTTATGGAAGATGGGGCAAACTAGCATGCGGCTCACCTGATGTTAAGTGACTACCGCCGCCAATGATCAACCGCAACACCAGGGGAATTGCAGGTGCATTGCCGGCCCTTTAGAAAGGAGTAAGCTCTTTTCTTGAAGGTCCCCAGGTCGTATCGGTCCGGAAAAATCGCCGGTGGTAAACTATTCCACAGAAAGGTTGTACGCGGAAGAAAACTCCTTTTGAAACGTACTGTGGTGGACCGCCAAGCATCCAAATGGTGTGTATGGTATCGGGACGTTTTCGTATGGTGAGTGTAGAGATCCGGATACCCCTTTTTACTCGTATCCAGTCCAGTCATCGACATTCCATCTTAGTCCTCAGGGGTGACAGATCATCTACGTTTTGATTCTTAATCGAGGATAAATGTAGATGTCTATGGGCCACGGAATTCACTTACCATCAGGTGGACTGTGTGCTCGTTTGTCACCCTTATTCTATGAAAAAGGTTAAGACACACAGAATATTATAGTTTTATGTAGTGATTATACTATTACTCGTATCACTTAACTCAGACTTAGTAATAATTATCAAACTGGGAAGCAACAGTCACTGCAATATGTGAACTTGGGTTACACTTGTGTTTTCTGAAGTGGTCACTTAGCTTGGATAAATATATAAATCATGACAAAACAGACCCGTTAGTCTTCGTTTTGTATGACGTTACATTGGCCTAATAGCTCTCTTAGGATATTAAAGTATATATTACACCGTTGTTTCCATTATTTATAATTGTATCTGTTTTGTATACAAAATCAGTTGTTATTGTATTTTTAATATATAGTTTTTGTTAGATCATTCTTAAATCTAAAAATCTGCAAAAATTTGTCCCGGTAATATGAAAGTAGTAAATTAAATTAGAAGAATTTCTTAATCATATTTTAAGGGCTTATTTATAATTCTTGTTTAATCTTTGGTGGTCAGGGATGATGATGATGATATATATATATATATATATATATATATATATATATATATATATATATATATATATATATATATATATATATATATATATATTTACAGTTTAGGCTAATTAAGATTTAGGTTTAGGGGTAAGGTTTACCCCTAGGTTTACCCCAACCGCACTTAGACCTACTGCCGCTGCATTTTTACAATCTTTTTTAAATCCCAACCCAAGCATACAACTGCTAGACTTCAAGATACCATAAGTTCATACTGCATAGATCGGAACAAAAGTTAAATTTTAATCTATGGTAACCGCGGTTAACTATGATATAAGGACGTTGAACATCTCAGTCCTGCCCGTGACCATGAGTGCTGTAAAGCGTTAGAAACGTCGGGTATTTAAAAAGTTAAATATACGCGATAAATTCCGTAAAAACTAGTATTATTTCAATGTGTAGTGTTCGCGTAAATATAAGAAATCGTTATTTTACCTCCTAACACTATTGTTATCATGTACAGGTTACGATTCAGACAATGTTACCATATAGTCCAAGATCACGATATCCGATAGGAAATAAAGGTTCTCTTGAGTGGAAATCTGACTGTAAACATACCGTGCTAGGCCTGTGATGTGAGGCAATAGTAATGAGATAAATCACAAAATGAAGGGTATAATATATTTCCTATTGCTTCAAAAATAACAAAAGTGCAACAATATTTACTAATAACTACTTCTCTACGGTAGAAAATTTACGTAGATATAGATGTTTGGATACATCATGATTCCGTCAGATAGTAAAGTAGTAGTAGTAAAATTGATATCTCTTGTTTATATTTATAAACTTAAAGTAATCATTTATCTTCCATAAGTTGTTTCTGCGATTCTAATAGAAGGAAATACAAATCCTGTTTTGCATTAAAATTATAGATGAAAGGAAAAGTAATCGCTATAGAGTACTTATTGTCTTGAACTAAATTAATATTTATTTGTATGTTTTTTTTTTTTATAAAGTATAGAATAGGATATTTTTATTCAATAAAATTTATTACACAGGGGAAGTTCTTTTTACGTTGGAAAGCACCTGGTGTAGGACAAATATTATCAAATTGAAATAAGATGATGATAATGACCAACACAAAGCAAACGAAGTAAAAATCAAAACGTAAAATGCAGTTTAATGTGGCTGTATTGTACTTTATACTGGAAACGAGGTATTCTATCTATGTATCTGCGTATTGATTGTGTTTGAGTAATTGATGATAGCTGGTGCCTATGGGTCACATCATCCACTTATCATTAGATGTACTTCATATTCGTTTGTGACCCTTATTCTATAAAAAACTACTATGAAATGAATGCATTAAACATATACACACGACAGCCAGCAAGTCGTGGACATAGGGCACTATGAGTTGGTCTATCACTCCATTTGCATTGAAAATCTGGTATCATATAAAAATAAAATGAGAATTTCTGCTAACAAGGTATCTATCATTAATGATGCACGTTAGAAGTAGTTATATACATTTTACTGAATTGACACGTTGCATTTGTGTCTGGTAAAACAAAAAGAGTATAGTACTTGCAAATACGCATCGGACCAATAAAGTTGCAGGAAACTTCCTCAATTGCAAATGAATCCGAGCTTCGTTTGGACCAACATATTCTTGGCTTTGTATACAAATTTATCAAACAATCGGTAGTATCTCTTTATGTAGCAAGTTTCCAGTTTTAACAAAGGATCTAGTTAGAGCTCGCTCGCTATATATGATAAACAATGTTGATTTATATACACTGGAAAATGTTTTCCTTATCTTTTAATCACATTAGATAATAGTCTCTCCTTTAAATCTCGACACAATGTCACATTTCCTTAAATTAATTTGCTTTGTTCAATATACCATGTACTAAGTCTACTTTTTAGCTTTATGTGGATATCAGACAACGTATGTAACAAAAATTTTATATTTGATACTTTCTAAATTTTTCCTTAATATTTGACAGGTATATTGTTGCTATATTATAATCAAGGTGTGAATTTTACAAAGACACACTGTGCAGTACAGTAACATTTAAGTAAAATTATTTTTTTTTTGTTAATGCTTGTCAAATGTTTGAATGAACATGCAATTATATTTCATTGATGAATTTGCAGATTGCTTCTTCGGTCTTGTGAGCGTAAGTGCGACTTATGATCATGTGGTCGTGGTTTCTAATACCGCGTTGGTCCAGAGTCAGTTATTAGGCTTGCCATCGAGAAATTCTCAGTAGTAACTTGGGATCAGGAGGCGGTGTGTTATCTCTGTACCTCGGATATCTCGTAAAGCTGCCTGATTTCTCTCCGATCGCATCAAATTGTCGTTCTATTGGACTATGAGAGTGAGGGAAAAGATAGTATTTATCCTTAAGCACACACTCGCGCAGATGGACAAATATAATTTCCTGTTATAAAAATACTTCAACTTCTACACTAGAATATCTCCTGTAACGTGGAGATGTTTGACATTCAAAAACTGCATTTGAAGAAATGCAGACCTCCTTTTAGTTGGCCTTAAGATTGTTCTGTGAGAGATTGAACCTGCAGGCTGCTACGCTGCCGCCAATAGTTAGTATTTTAGAGTTTTGTAAATAGTAAAATTTACATTTACATAAGTGGCTGGCCCAGCTTACGTTGTTTTTTCCCTTTCCGATAGATGGCGTTTAACTCCAAATAGCGCGATGAGTTTCACTCCGTACTCACTTTGGTCTTTTAACAGTGTAGATATATTTTTTTTATAATTTGACCACCTATTATAGCAACACTTTTTTATTTCTTACTTAATTGAATGTCTATCATTTAAGTTAGGATATATTAGGTGGCGAGTATTAAGTTCATAATTACTAAATTAGTTAATAACATAACTACAACGGCATATATCGAATAGTGTAACTATAAACCAACGTCTTGACAAATCAAATATAAAGTGAGAATATGATATCTATCGGTCGATTCGTTCAGAAGTTACACGATCACTAACAGAAGCATCAAAGATTGCGTAATATACTAGCGATCCGCGCCGGCTTCGCATGGGTGATTGCTGGATCTCAATAACAGCGCCACCTACCGTATTTAATTGTAAATCTAATTCATTCTCAAATGCACGTCATGACACACACAAAATTTCTTATAAATCGGTCCAGCTGCTTAAGAGGAGTTCAGTCACATACACACAGAGAAAAGAATTATATATTATAATATAAAAATATTAACTCGTATTCGGATACGTATCAACTTCGTTAATAGTTCATTACTTAACTATAATATTTTATACTTTTTCGTGGGTAGGTGTGTAACAAGTAACAGCTGACTTATTAGCTCTTATATTTTATATACTTTAAAATTATTTTAAACCAGTGTTTGGACTATATTTACATATCAATTACATCTTTATTACCTTTTCTTTTGAAGTCCTATTGAAATATATGTCCAGATAAAATATTTGTGACATTCACATACCACCCATTAGTGTCACCTTGTTTCTGCAAACTATATCACTCATTAGCACTTCACTTTGTGTTCACTAATATTACAGCAAATATTGGAAGAAATGGAAAAAGTAACTGATGTGGAGGTCATGCAAAGAGAACTTGAAGGAAGCTGGAGTCGCAAAATGGCTGAATTTGAAAACAGATTAAAGGCTGCCTCCACACCTACTAATCCCTCTCTTAATCAACTCCGCGAGGAGTTTTATGAATTCAAGGACGTCGTTTGCTCCATGCTCAATCTCCTTCGGCAACAAATTCAAGCCTGCACTAAGTCAATTGATGCTATTGATATGCAGCACAGACAGAATATCCTTCTATTTAATGGGATCTCTGACTCCCCAGAAGTTAATATTGAACAAGAAATACTGGGTATCATACATAAGAAAATGGGTATCCCACATGTTACAAATGTGTCCTTAGTACGTTGCCATCGAATTGGTGCTCAAAAGGATGGTCGCTCACGTCCAATTCTTGTACAATTTCAAGAGCATAACACAAAGTCTGAAGTGTGGAAAGCTAAAACTAAGTTAAAGGGCTCTCAAATATCTGTGTCTGAGTTTTTAACTAAAATGAGGCAATCTTTACTTAAAAAAGCCCGCAAGCATTTTGAAATGAAGAATGTGTGGACCTTAGATGGAGCAATTTTTATCAAACTTCCCAATAATGAACGGGCAAAAATCTTCACTGAAGAGGAGATTGATACTCTCATTAAACAGTTTCCTGTTGATTTTTCATCAGCAAGTCTTAGCATGGCTTCTAACAGCAGTATTACTAATAGCGTAAAGAAACCCATACAAGCACTGCAAAGTTCTTCAAACACAAAAATTCTGTGTGAGACTTCTCCTCGCAATGAAGTTGGTGTGGTGATGCAGAAAGAGGATTCCAAAAGGTCCCGCCGCTTAATTGCTAAAAAATAGCTTGCTTAATTTACATATGGTATTCCTAGGTATCCTTTATTTTTGTAATCTCTTGTTTTTATTATTGATTTACATATATTTACTTAAGTGTTTACAGTCCCGCATCGTCTTGGTTGTAATGACTGGCACAGAACAATATTGTCTGTACTGTAGTCATAAGTTGTTCACTTTTTTTACAGCAGTATAATTGCATTTTTTTTAAGTTGTTTTCTTCTAACAGTATAGTCTGCATAGGAATCTTTATCTCTCTAAATATAAACTTAATGAGATTTTATCTTGTAATACATAACTTGCTTGCGTTTAGTATTCTTTTGTTTCTTAGTTAGGTTTCTTACTTAGTAAGTTTCTTTATACTATGCTTGATATTGGTAACAATACTTATGCTTTTATAAATGTACCTACCACATATTTCTAATTTGATTTTATTTTTGTCAAATTTTGGGTTTTGATTTGATTGATTTGACAATGACAACTATGTATAACTTTTTTTTAGCCTTTTATAGACAAAGGACACATGTATCATACAGCCAACGTCGATCTTATACTTTGCTTTAATCGATTTTCTCTTGGTAAACATTCTCCTGTAATATTTTGTGTGACATCTACTTAGGAACTTTATTATTAGTCAAGATTATTTTTGCCACTTTAGATATTATAGATCATAAGTTTGTATATAAAATTTATTTATATTAAGTTTACTCTGTAAACAGTGAACTGATGGGTTGGTGATGTTTATGTTTAGTAATTGTTAGTTAATAGGTTAATAGTTTACATAACTTACTTTTTTTATTATATTTTTTTATTATTTTTCTATATATTTACTTAATTTATTTATTATTTTAGTATATGTAATATGTCTGATGTTGAGTCGTTCAGCTCTGCAAATGATTCTTCTACTTTATCATTTCACTCTTGTAATGATTCTCTCAACGATAGCGTGCCTAATTTACACGAACTACTCAAAGGAGTTTTTACGTCTTTTAACAACTCTGTGAACATATGTCATATTAACGCTCAAAGTATACCGAGCCACTATTCCGAACTTGAAGCTTCATTTTTTCCCGAGTATATTCATGCTATATTAGTGTCGGAAAGTTGGCTGAAACCTTCTTTACCGTCAACTTTATATCCCTTACCCGGCTTTGTACTTGTTAGGAATGATCGTGTTGGAAAAGGTGGAGGTGGTGTAGCAATCTACCTACACGCATCAATTCCTTATAAAATTGTCTTAGCATCTCCCTCCTGCTATTCCGCTTCTTCCGAATTTTTATTTGTGGAACTCGATGTCAAGGGCATCAGGATGCTTCTAGGGGTAGTGTATTGCCCCCCATCTACCGACTACTTCGCCACTTTAGATATGGCTCTTGTTGATATTTTTTCTGAGTACACTCACTGTATAATCATGGGTGATTTCAATACTGATCTGTTGAAAAGCTGCCCTCGTTCCAAAAGGTTTCTTTCAATTATTGAGTCGGTTAATCTTTCTATTCTCCCTTTAAAGGCTACTCATCATAATATCGGAACCGATGACTCATTGATTGATCTAATCCTTGCTGCTTCTCCTGAACATGTGATGATGCATGGACAGTTACCCGCTTTGGGTTTCTCACGCCACGACTTAATTTATGTATCGTATAAGCTTAAACCTCCTAAATATTCCCCTACTGTAATGCATCTTCGCAGTTTTTCTAAAATAGACTATGACAAGCTTAGGAATGACGCTCTTAATCTTGATCTAGCCTCCTTAATAGCAGCATCTACTGTTGACGATAAAGTCACTATCCTTAACCACAATATTCTTAGCCTTTATGATGCTCATGCTCCTGTTCACAAGGTTAGATTGAAGCGTCCCCCTGCCCCTTGGATGACAGAGGGCGTAAAGATGGCAATGGCTAGACGAAATCGTGCTTTTCTTCGTTTCAAGAGAGATCGAACTGAAGAAAATTGGACATCTTTTAAAGCAGCCAGGAATAGGTGTAATCAGATGGTACGTGCAGCTAAACGCCGATATTTCCATAACTGTATTAATAATTCTTCTCCAGTTTTAGTGTGGAAATTCCTAAAATCTTTCGGTCTTTGTAGACCAGCTACGTTGGATTGTGGTCCTTCTGTGTCACTTGATGAAATCAACCAACATTTCGCTTCTGTAAAAGCACTGGACCCTACAATTCGTTCCCAAACTATGGCTTCCATTGCTTCTATGCAAATTCCTAACATTCCTACCTTTAATTTTTCTCCTGTTTCTCAGGATGATGTCAAAAAGTCGATTTTAGCAATCCAGTCCAAAGCCGTGGGTTACGACGAGATTAGTAGACATATGGTTGTATTTATACTAGAGCACCTTCTCCCGGCAATTTCCCATATAATCAATTTTTCCCTTGGTTCAGGTCAGTATCCTAATCTTTGGAAGAGGGCTTTTGTAAAGCCTCTCCCAAAAGTTCCTACTCCCATTCATCCCAATCATTTTCGTCCAATATCCATTCTACCCTTTCTTTCCAAAATTTTAGAATCCTGTGTTTACAAGCAAATTTCTACTTTTATTTCGAAACATAACCTACTGAGTATATATCAGTCTGGGTTTCGTCCTGGTCATAGTACCACTACTGCATTAATTAATGTTATTGATAATATTAAACAAGGCATGGAAGAAAAAAAATAACAGTACTGGTACTAGTTGATTTCTCAAATGCTTTCAACACAGTTGATCATGAAATCCTTCTTTCCATACTGTCTCATCTTAATTTTGGCCCTACTGAATTGGATTGGTTTGCATCTTATCTTCGCGGTCGACAGCAGTCAGTCAGTGTGGGGCAACTGTCCTCAGCTTGGGCTGATGTGGATGCTGGTGTGCCGCAAGGCGGTATTCTTTCTCCTATAATGTTTTCAATTTTTATAAACTTTATTACCTCCATCATCGACTGCTCGTACCATTTATATGCCGATGACCTTCAGCTTTATGTGCAAACTGAGATTGGGGATATCCATAATGGGATCAAAAACCTTAACGGCAACTTAGCAGCTATCAAGGATTGGTCTACTCGTTATGGAGTTTTGGTCAATCCTTTGAAATGCCAAGCTATACTGGTGGGTAGCTCAAGGATGCTGGCTAAGATTAATCTGACAGACTTACCTCCTATTTACTATGATAATACTACAATTACTTTCAGTAATTCTGTTAGAAATCTTGGCCTTCACATCGACAGCACGCTGAATTGGAGAACTCAGGTTTCAGATGTGAGTCGTAAAGTCACTGCCACGTTTGCTCTCTGTATCGTTTAAAACATTTTCTTCCCACAAAATCTAAGATCATGCTTGTTCAATCACTTATATTACCCACAATTGATTATGCAGATGTGTGTTACCCAGACCTGTCCCAAGATCTTCTGAACAAGCTGGAACGCCTCCTCAATAACTGTATAAGATTTATCTTTGGGCTTCGTAAGTATGATCATATTTCTCAATACAGATCTAAGCTAAATTGGCTTACAATCCGGCAGAGGCGCAACTCCAGAATATTACTTGTACTTTTTTCCATATTAAATGATCCATCTTCGCCTTCTTATCTTAAGAGTAAATTTCATTATCTTTCTTCATCTCATGATAGGGTCCTACGCTCTTCTTCTAACAACAAAATCTGTACTCCAGTTCACTCCACCGAGTTCTATGGTAACTCCTTCACAATTCAGGCTACACGCCTTTGGAACTCCTTGCCCGATGACATCAGAAAAGCTCCCAATAAGCACACTTTTAAAAAGTTGGTCCGTGATCATTTCTTAAAGACAATGCATTTTTTACATGACTCATCTATTTAATATGTATTGCCAAACAGACGTATATATTCATAGTCATTTGTATATAATAATTATGTATGTATATATATATATATATATATATATATATATACTTGTATGTATATCCATTTATTTATATATTTGTATATATGTAAGGATAGACCATATATGTATAGTTTATTTATTAATAGTTTTTATATATTATATAGTTAATTATCATTTGTATATTGTTCTCTTATTGCCACACCTACATCAAATTCTCACCACTCCATGGGTTGACTGGTAGAGAATGCCTCAAGGCATTAAGTCCGCCCTTTGTATTCTTTTGTTTAAGGATGCAATAAAGAATAAAATAAAATAAAATAAATAAAATATTGCCTAAAAACAATTAACATTAAAAATAATTTGACAACGGTAAAGCAATAATCGAAATTCGAAAATATTGTAAACATGGCTTGATTGCCAGTTTACTGGTTTTATATACGAAATCTGAATTGCGAGTAGAATCGTGGTGATAGTTAATAAAGAATGAAAATCTGATTGCAACGAAATAAATATTTAATCAATAACTTATTTTGAATAAGCTCTACATGCGAAATGAAATTTATGATTTCATATTACTGTGTTCATTATAATATCGCGTCTATTCGAAATTCGACAATTTGTTTAAATTGTTTAGTTTTCTGCCCTGGGAAGAACCAGTAAGAAACCAAGCGGAACTTTTAAGAAGTTTAAATTTTCTTCTCTGCTTTGCCTCGCTTCCAATTGATACTTAAGCTTTTTTACTGCAAGATGCAAATGAAGCAAGAGGTAACAAATGAATAAACAACTGCGGTTGCCGGCTGCCTGCGAATCGAATATATCTATATATCTTATAATAAATTTATGTGTTGCCCTACTTCTTAAGAGCGATCTCCGGTTCCTGGCGAATTTGTGATTGAACTAATATTACTCCTATTTCAGTGGAATATCATGACGTAAAATTTCAATACAATATTCTTATAAATTCTATTGTAATATTTATTATAATGAACTAAAATACCCATATGATATTTACAAAAACGAAAATTCTAAAGGAAAATAATATGATATTATTAAGTATTTTTGATATTCTTTACACTAAAGTAAAAAAACCGGCCAAGAGCGTGTCGGGCCACGCTCAGTGTAGGGTTCCGTAGTTTCCCGTCCGTCACAATAAATGTTCCCACTTATGAGTTTAAAGGTGGGTATCCATTATGTTCGCGCTCCAGCAGCGCTCAGCGCTCCTGCAACTGCTCCCGGTAGTGGGTACTGTTGTTTCCATCCAAGTTCAAAATGATTTTCCTAGAAAGTCCTTATAAAGTTCTACTTTTCAGATTTTTTTTATATTTTGTAAACTTATGGTTCAAAATTTTGAGGGGGGGGGACACATTGTTTTTCACTTTTGGAGCGATTATTTCTGAAATTATTGACATTATCAAAAATTATTTTAGTAAACCCCTATTCATTTTTAAATACCTTTCCAACAATATACGAGTATCATACGTTAGGGTTGAAAAAAAAAATCACTTCCCACTTTACATATAGGGGGGCTACCCTAATAAAACATTTTTTTCCAATTTATATTTTACCACTTTGTCGGCGTGATTGATACACGTATAGGTACCAAATTTCAGCTTTCTAGTGCTAACGGTCACAGAGATTAAGCGAGGACGGACAGACGGACAGACAGACATGGCGAAACTATAAGGATTCCTAGTTGACTACGGAACCCTAAAAAATGACCAAATGTGTGTCGGGCCACGCACAATGTAAAAGTAAGGTTGCGTAGTTGCCCGTCACAATACGTGGCCTTTCTCGATAATGAGCATAATAAATGAGTTCGCGGTTTGACGGTTAACTACTAAAATAGGTTCAAATAGGAAGATAGTAACTGAAGGACTTATTTTCAACTCATAATTCTAGGGAGCGGTATTCAACAAAGATATTTTTCGATTTTGAAAGTAGTACAACTTATATCAAATCATTTACATGTCAAGTACGTACAAAGAGTGTCATAGTTGACTATGTATCTTTATATTCCCAGCAGTGCAACCCTCAGCTAAATATGATCGTATCAAACCTTTCCGAAAAGCACCACTGCCCTAAATTATCCTGAGGGTTGCCTGCGTAAGCCAAGAGTATTACGATGACTAAATGATACTATGAATACTTTGAATGAATGCCTACAATAACTACCAACTAACAATTAAGCGAAAGTACTAAGTGAGAGAGATCCTCTCTGCCTATCCCGCAAATTAAAGAGTAAATTTATAGTACTAATGCATAAACGTCCTTTTCTTAAAAAATGTTTATTATAATTGATAGAATCAGGCGTTACTTTGCGGAAATTCATTAGTGGGGCTAATTGCCCGATTCTAATCCGACTCGTAAGTACCAGAAAAATGGTTGAGCCACTGACTATTCCCTCGAATCAGGCTCGAAGGAATCAGAAAATGGTGGTGCGCTAATGACCAGAGATGTTTTCAGCGATTGGGATCTCGGGTTCGATCCTAGGTTGAGCCTTGACTTATTATGCGAGATGTTACTATGTGGACTGGATGTGCGGATTCTTCAAACCAAAACAAAATGGCCGACGTAGTACGCGGCAGCCTTGGACAATGCTCTCGCTATTCCAAATCTACTATTATGCCAGTGACTCGAAAAAGAGACTACTTGAGCCGCTAGGGTAGAAAAATGTTACAAGGAAAGTAAAACGGCGAAAGAAAAATAAAAATGATTCCTTGCGGCTTCCTGGATGACGCTTCTGGTCTCGTGGTGCGTTGGAAGCCGTTCTTTCATAGTGCGCGACGATAACTCGCACTATGCGAGGCGGTCACTTCTCGATTGCTCTGTAGCGCGATTACTCGATTCTTGATTAACCGATTCTTTTTCCGCGCAACCAATGCCTAAACGTGTTTTTCTTCATAAAATTTTTATTTGTTACAATTTACATTAACATTACAAAGTTATAATGCAGTCAGTTTTAGGACCTTTTCTATGAAGTTTTTTTGAATAGAAGAGGGGGCAAACGAACTGCGGCTCACCTGATGGTAAGTGACTATCGCTGCCCATGAACAACCGCAACACCAGGGGAATTGCGGGAATATTGTTGTAAGGAAATTGTTTCCAATACAAGTGCATTTTACATGTTGGTCGACTATTACTCGTTAACTTAATGACTCTACTTAGCTGTGATATTTTTCCTTTTAATTTCATTATATGTACTACTATCGTGTATACTGATCACATTTTCAAAAACAGCGGTTTAGTTGGTAAAGGGTGACACATGATTCTATTGAAAAATACCACTTTAAAGCTAAATATTTTGCAAATGGACCGCTGTATCAAAAATATGTTATTCCACACCCCCAGTGTATTTTAAAGACCTATGCAGCGATACACGAACGATACCCACACGATGAAAAAGACGGATAATTAAAACATCCACCATTTACCTATATGGGAGGTACCAAAAATAAAAATGTTTTGTAAGATTATAATTTCACAGTTTTGTAGGCGTGATTAATATCTGTAACTACGGTAAATTTCAGATTTTTAGCACCTCAGGTCTCTGAGTAAAACCGCGGATGGATGGACGGACGGACACAATGAAATTGAATGGTGTGTTTAAATATTACATTCATTCAAATTAAATATAAGTCAGTTTCTGATAAGATCCTTTAGTAAGCTGCACAATGCAGACAAAAGAAGCAATCTTTATAAACTGTCTGCCTAAAGTTTCGGAAAGCTAAAGAAACTAGGCCAATCGTATCTTTGAACGCCGAAATAAAAGCATTTTACTGTTACGTTCTTAATACTTCATTTCTTGCTAGGTTATTTATTCGGGGTTTTTACGATATATACTTATGAAGGACTTTGATTAGATATAGAAATTATAAATATTTACGAAGATCAAGATAAATATGGTGAAGATGAAATTTGATGTACCCAATGAAAAATTAGAGGAGGCCTTTGGTTATCTGTAGGACATATATTATACATTTTATTTAAAAAAATTGACAAACGAACTCCTTATTCACCTGATCATAAGTGGCTGGTGCTTCATTGATACTTGTAGTCAACTGCAAACAAATAATGTACAATATATAACGGATAAATAACTGAAACAACCTCTTTATAAGTTCACTCCTACAACGTATATTCGTTCCTTTATTGGTAGTAAATTAAACTTAGAACACGATGTTATCGACTAAACTACTTTCAAGCTGGAATAACGTAACAATGTAACATTTAATGGTCTACCACGCAACTAATATTGCAGATTTATATTAATGAATTGCATTTTCATTTAGTGTCACGATTAGTGTGTTCCATTACCTCAACCTTTATACGTTTAATAATACTTAATATTTTTTCTTTATATTAGCGACAGTACTGTTACTGTAATACTAGGAACTACACAGAAGAATCAAAGTACACCTACAAAGCCCATCGAAAAAACGAGCTGAAGTAGCGAACAGCTGGTCATATAGCTCGTAGGATCGACAACCGACGGAGTAGAAATGTTCTCCTGTGGTAGGCTCATATCGGAAGTGTAGGGCGGCTCTCACGAGACGTGACACGAAGATCCGGTGAGACACCAGGAAGTTGATGGATGCAGGTGGCTCAGGATGGAGTTCTGTAGTATTTTTTAGGTGAAGCCTATATTAAGCAATTGACTTGTGATATTTACTTATAATGATGATGATAATATTGAATATTGCCTAATCGTTTCGATTTCGAATGAGTACAATTCACCTGTGTGTAGATATTTTTAGTACTTGATCACAAAAAATGCAGGTGTTACAAAGTCGGTTTATACTTTAATTAAAAGATAAATTACATCATTAAGGATTAAAAATTATGAGAATCTCTGACAACATTATAACATTAAATAGGTAACAAATTACTCCGTTATTAACCACAAAGTTTTATCGCAGGCCGGATTAGTTGTAATGGACATTAAACAATGATGCTGCCCAGGCGTGATCATGCAACCCATTAAGGGATCAGTATCGTTCTTTCGGGCGGGGACCTATTCTCCTATTTGTCGTGTCACCCATAGGTACTTTTATATTTTGTTCGTAACTAACTAAAATTGGTAACGATATCTAAAGCTGGTAAATACAAAATATAAAAATTAAAACTGTAATTAAAAAAAAAATGAAACAATTGTACTTTATAAATTGATCTCGTTTAAAAATAAACGTAAAATAGTTTTCTACTGAATCATAGTTATATATGTAAATTTTGGATCATAAGCATTCTGACCCAGACGAATTTTTTAAGACAAAAAACAAGTGCTTTTTTTAGAACATAAAAAGCAAACACACTTTTGTACGTGGTAGAGCCATGCTGCAGTTATATTAGATGTATAGTTGTAGCACGAATGGGTCGGCTCGACCGGGGAAGGACCACGCTCTCACAGAATACCAGCGTCCAATAGTAGCTTAATGCTGCTGTGTTTAGTATGGTGAGTGTAGAGAACCGGAGACCCTTTTACTGGAAATGAGGCATTCCATCTTAGTTCTCACGGGTAACAAGGCATCTGCATTTTGATTCGTAATTGAGGATAGATGTGGATGTCTATGGGCCACAGCAACCACTTACCATCAGGTGGACTGTGTGCTCGTTTGTCACCCTATCCTATAAAAAAAAAACTTGTTCTAAGTGGGATTGTACCCTTCAGCTCCGCAGTGTTTAGTAAAACAAAAGCGTTGCAACTATGGCAAACATCCTGATGATCGCAAGCAAGCTGTCGATGGGTGAGGCCTTTGTTCATTAGTGGACTTTTAATAGGCTTTTACTATGACAAGGATAACGTAAACTATGTTCAGAGCCATGGAAGCTATGGAAATAAGGGCTCGGTCAAATTTTATAGCGATTTCCCGGGTTCGATCTCCGCTTCTAACAATGAAGCTTTTAATTGCAATTTTATGTACCGATTTATCACGTTCTCGAAATCATCGTAAGGAAACCTGTGTGAGAAAAATTAATATTTCGGGTATTTTTTAAGTCCGCCCATTCGCATCGAAGCAGCGCAGCGTAGTTATTGCTCCACACAGAAATAACCCTCTAAGAAATAAGAAGTGTAAGTACAAGGAGGCAAGTAGCCCGCACTGAAACATATAAAATTGACTGGAACTTTTCTTTATTTACATAATTATTCCGAATAATGTTAGATAGACCATAAAACTTAACAGGTGCACCTTTATTTCAAAAAATGTGTAACTTAAATATTATAGTATAAAAAAATATAACAACCAAAAATATATTATTTCAATAAAATATTTTTATAGAGTGAAGAATGAGAATTTATTAATTATATTTATTGAAGTAAATTTGATAAGTAACCAAAAAGGACGAAATACATGGACGTTTAGATCAATCCTTGATTAAGATGGAATGCCTCGTTACACTCACCAGACGAAACACAGCAGCATTAAGCTTTTATTTTACGCTGGTATTATGAGAGAGCAAATTCCTTAACCGATGACAGGCAAACATTAACCCGGGTGATCCTCATTATAATTTTAAGAAATTATGAACTGGAAATTTTAATAAGTTTAAATTTTCTTACCCACCTTTCTCCCGGTTCCAATTGATAATTTAAATTACTAACTTTTTGAGCTACGTCGGTTACTCTTTGTTTAATCTCTTTAATTGTGTTTCGTTTACTCGGTCAGTATTTAGTTAACAAACATCGCGTAGTGGAGACGTAAGTGAGTTCATAATCCAATATCATCCCGTTGTTGTCTTAAAAGGCGAATATATAAATATATTTATTTATCAATGATTTCTTATATTTTAAGCAAACGCTACACATTGAATAAATATTGCTATCTATTGTGGAAGGAAAAGTTCTACAAGCAAGTGGATGGTGTGGCGATGGGCTCACCTGTATTTCCCCTAGTCACAGACAGTAGATATTTACATGGAGGATTTTGAGAAGAAAGCTCTTCATACTGCTCCTGTAAATCCAAGATTCTACGTGCGGTACGTAGAAGACATTTGTCACAATTTTACCATCTGATAAGGTAACTGCATTTTTAGACCACCTTAACTCCATAAACTCTAAAATGCAATTCACAATGGAGTTAGAGGCAAATAATTCTTTAGCTTTGAAAAGAACTAACCAACCGATATTTAAATTGTGAATCTCACCATCATCCTTTAAAGTTAGCTTCTGTGGGTAAATCTTTGTTTCAGAGAGCACGAGGGATCTGTGATTGAAAACATCTGGCCACCGAGCTTCAGCACGTCAAGCAAGTATTGCAAGAGAACAAGCTACGGGTCGCGCGCCTACGTCACAGTGACCGAGTGAAGCCGGTCACAGTCAAGTATGTGCCTGCTGCCCTACAGTACGTCAGAGGTTCACAGACAGGGTTTGCTACATCTTTAAGCGAGCTTCCATTAAAATATACTTCAAACCGCCGAAGAAGGTTAGTCAATTTTTACCATCCATCAAGTTCAATTTTCCCATACAATATGCAGGAGTGTACAAGCTAGATTGTGAATATGCTCTGTCTTACATAGGTCAATCAAAAAGATCTATAAAATCCGCGTGAAAAAACATATAGCTGACGTGAAGCACTGACGCTCCGGGAAATCTGCAAACTGTGAACATGTTCAAGATCGTCCCTACTAATACATCAGATTTGATAAATCATGAGATTTTTAGAGCCATGCTGCATTTATATGAGAAGCATAGCTCTAGCACGAATGTGTCGGTTCGACCGGGGAACGATCACGCTCTCACAGAATACCAATGTAAAATAGTAGATCAATGCTGCTGTGTTTCGTATACGGAGACTCTTTTTACTGGAAATGAGGAATTCCGTCTTAGTCCTCACGGGTGACTACGCATCTGCATTTTGATTCGTAATTGAGGATAGATATATGAGTCTACGGACTACAGAAACCACTTCCCATCAGGTGGACTGTGTTCTCGTTTGTAACCCTATCCTATGAAAAAAACCACAAATGCGCAAAAGAACACCAATTCCTAACAAGGATGACATAACACTGCAAGACTTCAAGATACTGTAAACTCATTCTGCGTAAATCAGACCAAAGTTAATATTCAAAAACTGAAGGTAGCCGGACTAACTATGATATTGGGGTGGTAAACATCTCAGTCCAACCCCCGTGACCATGGGTGCTGTAAGTACCCGAAATATCAGGAATTAAAAAGAAGTTAAATAGATTGTACGCCATAAAATCCGTAAATAGAGTTTTATTCAATATTTATTTATTTTTCCCTGTCGACATCATCTACCAGTCAGCGTGTTGAGCTATTGTGGCAAGTGTAAACTTACTAAATGATTCGTACAAAAATTGTGTGTATGTCGATACATACTACATACATCTAATTCCATAAATAATAAAAAAACTGCGCTTACCTACTTACTTGCAAGCGTGGCAACTATGGAAAATGATTTCTTTATGAGGCAATATATGTGGGTTGCCTTAGTTCAGCAGTGGACTTTTGATTGGTTGTAATGAATAAAAAAATTATATTTAAGTAAAATTTACCAAATTTTTATTACGCCATTTTAGAAGGGCTTAGTAGTGTAAGTTAAAGGACTGGAAGCTTGCCTTTAAATTTCATAGATTGAGATTCTGAGTTCATTGAATCATTGAAATTTTTATTGTCTTATTTTATCAAATATTCGGTTGTAAAGGAACACATTTTCAAATGGAAAATGGCCAGTTTCCTTATTTTTCGTTTTACAAAATTAGATTAGAGGTACCTGTTTCGGTTTTTTTTAAACTACGTATAACAAATTAAATAATAGAATATTATTAAAAACAAGCTCCATAACCTCTTAAAAATACAAGATCATTTTCGTATGACAACCTTTATAAATTACTTTTGTTATTAACATGTTCATTTGAATTGGAAAGATCTTATGTTATTATTCCTTTATATTTCTTTTTGGGTTATCATTAATTTCACTATCGTTCGTATCGTTGATCGTAAAGTCTTCGGAAGACATGGTGTAGCTGACATTTACGGCTTTTGGATTATGATTAATTTCGTGCCGTTTCAAGATTTTCTTTAAATCGTCCTTTATCATTTCTTCCTTTTTTCGTTCAAGAAAAAGATATTTAGATTGCTGTTGACTATATAACGTGGGGCCTTGATCATTGATATAAATATTTCTGATATGGTAAAGTAAAATAACATTAAAACTTACATAACAACAAATAAAGTAATATGTCGGACTTTTTTATTGTAAGATCCTTAAGAAAATTATAAAAGATAATTAATTTATTATTCAATTTTCATTTTATCCTCCGCAGTGTTGCGAGTAAAAATATTTTTAATATGTTTAAGGGCTGAATTTACACGTTCGCGGAAAGGTCATATTATAATTTTATGAATCTTGCGTTTTATGTACTAAAATATTAGAACTGATATGTTTATGGTATGATCTTCAGTTTCCAGTTCTTAGTCGTAGTCTTCTCATGGGATGAAAATATTTCTCGCCTTTTCCACTATATAGCTAATAATGGCAGTTGGCAGCTATAAGAAATTAGCAATGGACTACAGTAGCTGCTTACCACCAGATGGTAAGATGGTAAGCTTGCTTGTCACATTGTTTATATAAAAATACTAAGGCCAATAACAGGAATAAGCTTCAGGAGCCCATAATTTTAGTACTCTATCCATGTCGACTTACCACGCTTTCGAACCAATCGGTTTGCTTCATCGTGCGTTACGCGTACAGCGAAGAAGTGAAGTAAATTGCCAGCTCCTGTCTTTCCATCCGATTACTATGTGAATATCTCTAAGGCAAGCATGAATAGGCTTTTGTTAAGTACTACTCTTTATCATCTTTGGCTGCATCGCCGCTCACCATCAGGTGGGGCGGTAGTCAAGCTCTGAATAGTAAAAACAGTACAATGAATAATATCTATTTTTATCTATAATTATCCGCCTGCCAAAGTTGATAGCTTGCTTGTCACATTGTTTATATAAAAAATACTAAGGCTAATAACAGGAATAAGCTTCAGGAGCCCATAAGTTTAGTACTCTATCGATGTCGACTTACCACGCATTCGAACCAATCGGTTTCCTTCATCGTACGTTACGCGTACAGCGAAGGAGTGAAGTGAGTTGCCAGCTCCTGTCTTTCCATCCGATTACTATGTGAATATCTCTAAGGCAAGCATGAATAGGCTTTTGTTAAGTCCTGCTCTTTATCATCTTTGGCTGCATCGCCGCTCCCCATCAGGTGGGATGGTAGTCAAGCTCAGAATAGTAAAAACAGTACAATGAATAATATCTATTTTTATCTATAATTATCCGCCTGCCAAACTTGATAATTACGGCAAACATCCCTTATAATATGTTTCCTAAATATCGATTCTTATGCGACTTAGTTGATTTTCATGCGAGGTCATAGTAAAGAAATCCTGGACATCCTGCACATACTGTGTAGATCGGAAACAAGTAGTGTAAACACCGCTATTTGAAGTTAAAATTAGGTAAGTAGGGTGTACGTACCCTGACGCAATCCAAGGCAAAAAAGGAGTACAACCACCTGAAAACTACTATTATTAGTTTTGCTATTTTAAAATACAATAAAGTGACCTGCAGTTTCTAAATAAACTGCTGCTTTTCAAAATAAACTGCAGTTTCTGAATAAACTACTGCTTTTTAGATTCTCAGATACTGGCTGTTTGTGATAGCTGTAATAAATGGTTTAACGTTTGAATAGATGAAGATGTATAAATAGATATAATAAAATAAAAAAAAGCAAATCATCATCTTATCTACAGTTCTGACCGCCATTTTTTTGTCATTTGTGTTTTAATGTTATCATTACTGTGATAAGGGTCGAACACATTTCCAACACAAAATAAGCCAAGAATTTTAGAGTAAATTTTCTTACTAATAAGTTTTGAAAACCTTTTTCTTAGTAAATGAACATTTTTTTCTCATTTTTTCTTTAATGTATATTATTAGCCAGTGATTTTGAAAAAAGAAAATTATAGTTAACACTGCTGGCTGTATTCTCATACAGCTCTCATATTTCCCATAAAGCTCAAATGATTTAAAAAAATAGGTTAAATTAAACGCGATAAATTTTGTAAAAGGAGACGGTCCAAATTTGTATGAATCGTAGGCCTGGTTTTGTACAAGTAGGGAAATAAATCAAAATAATATATTACACCACTTTTGGTCATTCAAATTCATGAATTTTCCTTTATTTCAGTAATATTAATATTGTATTCTTATCAAATACTGCAACAATAATGGCGAATTGATGTCGTTATGAAATTATCTGTCAACTGTCATGAGGTTATTGATTCCTAGTGATTCAAAATATGATTCTACAGATGTCCGATATCAATGAAATCAAAATCTCACGTAAATTATGAAG
The DNA here is from genome assembly GCA_907164705.1 of Parnassius apollo. Taxonomy (NCBI): domain Eukaryota; kingdom Metazoa; phylum Arthropoda; class Insecta; order Lepidoptera; family Papilionidae; genus Parnassius; species Parnassius apollo. The sequence continues at coordinate 4,811,705 of CAJQZP010000058.1, forward strand.
ACCATAAAATAAAACTGAGTCAAACAAGCAATAAGAGATCCCAAGTCCAAATATAAAAAAAAAACAAATCGCCAAAGGAACCCAAAAGAAACACAATAAAATCATTGACAATTTCGCAACTGCACGAACAAGATCGGAATAAAAAATATCACACTACCTACATTATTTCATGACTCAATTGGACTCAAGTTACTTTTGAGACATGAAACTTGGCATATAAATTTATAACTGGAAAGGCGCCATCTTGTAAAATCATCAAAAATTGGGATTGCATTTTTATTTTTAGCAAGTCATTTAGTTTGGTTTATTCTCTTATTTTATTTTTAATACAAACCCTGAATTTTTCGCTTTTTTACAGTATAGTGTACATAGACTGGGCCTGAAATGGACCGTCTCCTTTGTTCTATTCTGTCTAGTATATGTAAAAATAATAATCTTTATCACTAAGAAAGATACAATAAGCGTCAGTTTTCAATGTCTGTGTGGTAATACCGTTACGAGGGTATCCGCTGAAGAATAAAGCTAAAAAAACCGGTAAAGCTAAACGGTTCACTAACATGAAGTGGCATGTGGTCGTTTTACTCTGACAGTTAGTCGATGGAGAAAAGTGCTAGAGCAACAGTTATGCACTTGTAAATGCAGATTTGAACGAAATCGTACTATATGGAGAGACGAATATATGAAACATTTAGAAAGTAATTAAATAGAGGTTTTAAATGTAATAATAATAAATATAAAAAAAAAAAAAATAGATATATATATATATACAATGTTAGCACACAAGTAGGAGAGGTCTCGTCTAATGAAGTTAACGCTCCGTCCCCCTCGTGCTCTAATCCAGAATCCCGAGACATTTCAGCTCGAGTTACGTAACTGCTTTCCGTGCCTAGAAGATTGCAATGCAGTGGACGATATGAATGACAAGCTCGTGGAAACTGTCCACGCGGTCGGAGCTAAGTTCTGCAAGACCCGCCGCAGAAGAACACAAAAACTCTCCGATCACACCTTAAATCTCATGGCTGTTAGAAGAGAGATGAGGCTGCAATCGTCAACAGATTTGACAGCATACAGGCAACTGAACAGACAGATCTCCAAATGCATGCGGCGAGACTTACGCAACTTTAATACTGCTCGTATTAAAGAAACGATCGAAAGTAACCAGGGCTCCAAAGTCTTTGCCAGAGATCTGTCTGTCAGAAAGAGCCAACTGTCAAAGCTGAAGACTGAGTGTGGCAGCATTGTTTCCGAGACACCTGAGATTTTGAGTGAGATTGAGAGGTTCTATGGGCAGCTGTACACATCATCATTGGAGCCACACGCAAGTGGGAGTAACGATCCAAGAGCAAGTCTTACCCGACACTATTCCCATGATATCCCGGACGTAAGTCTGAGCGAGATTAGAATGGCTCTCCAGCACCTTAAAAACGGCAGGGCCCCAGGCGAGGATGGAATTAAAGCGGAGCTTCTGAAAGTGGGTGGAACTCCGGTACTTGAAGTCCTTTAGAAGCTCTTCAATTCCGTCCTCTATGGTGGAACTACTCCGGAGGCATGGAACAGAAGTGCAGTAGTCCTGTTCTTTAAGAAAGGCGACAATGCTCTCTTGAAGAACTACAGACCGATTTTCCTTCTGAGCCGCGTCTACGTGCTGTTTTCGAGAGTCATTACGAATCGTCTCGCACGCAGACTCGACGACTTCCAGCCTCCCGAACAAGCCAGTTTCCGAAAAGGCTTCAGTACCATAGACCACATACATACCCTGCGGCAGATTGTACAGAAGACCGAAGAGTACAATCTGCCACTTTGCCTGGCGTATGTGGACTATGTGAAAAAGCCTTTGATTCCGTAGAAATCGGTCTACATCCTTTCAACGGTGCCAAGTTGACTTCGGTATATCGAAGTGCTGAAGTGTTTGTACAGTAGGGCTATGATGGCTATCCGAGTAGAGAATCAGAGTTCGAAACCTATCCAACTGCAGTGAGGTGTAAGACAGGGTGACGTTATATCCCCGAAACTCTTCACCGCTGCGTTGGAAGACGTTTTCAAGCTACTGTACTGGAAAGGATACGGTATTAACATCAATGGCGAGTATATCACTCACCTTCGATTTGCCGACGATATAGTCTTTATGGCAGAATCGCTTGAGGACCTTAGCAATACGCTCAATGACCTCAATGGTGTCTCCCAACGGATAGGTCTTAAGATGAACATGGACAAAACAAAGATCATGTTTAATGTCCATGTCTCACCTATGCCGGTAGTTTTGGGAGCACTATGCTCGAAGTTGTTGACGAGTACGATTACCTGGGACAAATAGTCCCACTAGGTAAGTCTAACTTCGACCGAGAGGTCAATCGACAGATTCAACTCGGCTGGGCAGCGTTCGGGAAATTACGACACATCTTCTCGTCAGGTATACCTCAATCTCTGAAAACTAAAGTGTACAACCAGTGCGTGTTGCCAGTTATGACTTAAGGATCAGAGACGTGGTCCTTCAATGCTGGCCGTATGGGGACGCTCAAGGTCGCTCAGCGAGCTATGGAGAGAGCTATGCTTGGAGTTTCTCTGCGTGATAGACTCAGAAATGAGGATATCCGTAGTAAAACCAGAGTGACCGACATAGCCCAACGGATTAGTAAGCTGAAGTGGCAATGGGCCGGCCATATAGCTCGAAGAACCAATAACCGATGGGGAAGAAAGGTTCTCGAGTGGCAGCCTCGTACCGGTAGGCGTAGTGTAGGGCGACCCCCCACTAGATGGAGTGACGACCTGGTAAGACATGCAGGAAGTCGATGGGTGCAGGTGGCTCAGGACCGTGCTTTGTGGCGTTACTTGGGGGAGGCCTATGTTCAGCAGTGGACTTGTGAAGGGCTGTAATGATGATGTTGATATATATATATATATGTATATATATATATATATATATATATATATATATATATATATATATATATATATATATATATATATATATATATATTGTTCTACGTCTGCTATGATTTTTCTATCCCCAGTATCGAGACGTCAAATTTTATTTTTATTTCAATTGTAATAGCAGATTTCTCACATATTTATTTCATTATAAGAAAAATTTGGATATTACAGTATTACGATAAAATTGTAGATTTATCAAATATATATGATATAAAATGTTGAGATTTTTAGGTTATTTTACGCCGCCACCAAACGTTAAGGACAGGCGTCACAATAAATTCGATCACAAAGGAATAAAGACGGCTTGAGGAAAGTTAAGATTTCTTTTACCAACATGTACGTCCGTATATCGCTTGAAATCACGTGCCAACACTACATTAACACGGTATAAACTAAAATTGTGAGCAGGTTACAGAACCGGCACGTTCCATGAACAAAAATTTGGGAACTGTTAAAGGTAAGTGAGACGTACATTTGAAAGAGTAGAATAATTAAATTCAAAACACACGTGTTAAGGTTTCATTTTTCATTTTTATAAGACGAATACGAATATACTTACAGTTGTAAACTCATTTCTTAGGTCTTAAATGTACTCATATTTTGTTGTTAATGCAGCAAATTATAACAATAATAGAATCGTTTACACTGTACTAATTTTAATACCAGATGCAGAGAGTAATTTAAAATACTTAAGTGCTACCTTTTTAGCTTCCATTGTAAATTGGAAAAAATATTTTATTCGTTACACTACTACCTTATCACTAACCTATCAAAAACCTTGAACTTATTAATGAAAACTACATACTGTATACGTCCCACTAGGCACTGACCCCATCTAATTTTTGAGAAAATTCGTGTTTTTATTTTTATAGGATAGGGTGACAAACGAGCACACAGTCCACCTGATGGTAGGTGGTGGCTGCGGCCCATGGACATCTACATTCGATTGCAAATCAAAATGCAGATGCGTTGTCACCCGTGAGGACTAAGATGGAATGCCTCGTTTTCAGTAAAAAGGGTCTCCGGTTCTCTACACTCACCACACGAAACACAGCAGCATTAAGCTACAATTTTACGCTGGCATTCTGTGAGAGCGTGGTACTTCCCCCGGTCGAGCCGACCCATTCGTGCTACAACTACACTACTAATAAAACTGCAGCATGGCTCTATCACATATAAAAATGTTCAAAGAAATGTTCGCCGCGCTGCCCCAATGCATGTTGGTGAATTTCTTGTGCCTTCGAAATTTCTTAGAGATGCAGGTGCCCGATGCATGGTGGATGCAAGTGTTACGATGTTTTTCAAAGCCGCCAAGTACGTGGTAAATCAGCACTTGAATCACCCCGAGTTGCCCGTGTACTATGAAATTCACAGCTTGCGCTTAGCCCTTGAGCTACCACGGCACTACACAAACTGGCTGCTAAGCCTCTCGAAACATATTTTCTATAGCTGCTAGGCCTGGGAGGAAGGTTGGCAATTGTGGTTATATTTATTATTTTGAGTTATTTTAAGTAAGATGCTGCTGCTCATATGCCACTTTAATTCTCACCGTGGCTTCTTATGACATCCAAGGGATGATATGGGGTTATCTTATGCCACCATATCCACATGTCTCAATAGTGCTATAATAGCCGTATGCGCTGAATAGGATTGTATTTCACGAGTGTTTGCGCAAGCACAGATGCGCTCTCTAGTCAGATGGGATGGAAATTCGAAAGAAAGACAGATAAAGCGTACGACCAACGTCTTAAAGTGCTTTCCGAATCACACGAGCGGAAGTCATGAATCAGGACTGCAACTGATTTTTCTTAACTGAAAATCCTGAAAAACTGAATTTGACCCGAAGAAGTACTCAAATCCGCAACCCTGTGATCAGTAGTCGCGCTTACGACTACTAGACCCACGAGATAGTATTTATATCAAAAATTGGATAAATGGGTAGGTAGGAACTTTTTTATTGCACTTAAAATAATTTCTACAAAGGCGAAGATAATGCAACAATGGCATTCTCTGCTTACTACAGTGTGGTGAGAGTAACGGAGTAGAGACACAAAGAAAAAAAAACTACTAACAACATCGTCATCATCATCATAACAGTCTCTCACAAGTCTATTGCTGAACACAGGCCACCCGCAAGGATTGCTGCTAAAGCACGACCTTTAGCCACCTGCATCCATTGACTTCCTGCATGTACTATCAAGTCGTCACTCCTTCTAGTGGGGAGTCACCCTACACTGTGACTACCAGTACGATGCTGCCAATAGAGAAATTTCCCCCACACTCTAGTCAGTTCTTCAAGCTATATGGCCGGCCCATTTCCATTTCAGCTGACTAATCCGTTGGGCTATGTCGGTCACTCTGTTTCTACTGCAGATATCCTCATTCCTAAATTTATCACGCAGAAAAACCCAGAGGATAGTCCTCTCCATAACTCGCTGAGCGACCTTGAGCGTCATCATACAGCCAGCACTTTAGGACCACGTGGAAGTACCATAAGTCATCACCGGCAACATGCACTGATTGTACAGTCTCGTTTTTAGGATTTGAGGTATAGCTGACGAGGAGATGTGTCGTAATTTCCCGAACGCTGCCCAGCAAGTCGAATCCCTCGATTGATTTCTCATCTCATCTCATCTCATGTTCATCTTAAACCAGAGATTTTTATCACCCCCTGCCCCACCGTTATCATAGTTGCCACCGTAATCAGGAATAGCGGACCACCGGGGACTGGGGGTCTTTTGTTTGTGTCGCTGCTCATGGCAGAATGTTTGCCCTAGATTTGCCACCCTAGGCGAGCGGGTTTGCGACCGCAGTTTTTTATTGTTATAATTGAAGATCTGCTGCTCATCTCCTGTCTGTATCGCTCTGTCGTTTCTTACCACACCCACGGGCAGACCTGGGATATTGGATATCCTCAACCGCCATTATGCGGCAATATCTATCTTAACATATATTAACATTCTTAAAACGTATATTAATAAGTCCTTACACATGAAATTGTCATTCTGCAGTAATAGCCATTACAAACCAAAATATTTTTTCGTTTGGCTACAAATTCTAATTTCAAATTAATTTTATTTTAATAACATGATTTTTTTTTAAATAAGTTGTTTTTTTATTGATAAGCGTGATGTGTCGTGAGTGAGTTAAAAGTTTGAGTAATTATGTAATATGGCCGAATATACCGTTCAAGCGGCATCCAACGTCAACGACGTATACGAAGCGAATGCTACAAATGAATTCACCACCTGATATTGGTTTGACCGCTTCCGTTCTAGAAATTTAGACCTGAAATATGAACCCCGTGATCATCTGAAAACTTTGGTCGACAATGACGAATTAAAGGCAATTGTAAATGCTGATGAAATTCAATTTACGGCTGAATTAGCTTTCAATGTTAGCAGCATCAAAACAATATTGGTCCATTTTGTCATGAGCTTTACTGCAGATGTATACTGTGAAGAAGTGAATACAAAAATGGTAAACCTTTTTTTTATATGACTATATTTTTTCCAGAATTTGGATAACGTTTTAGCAGGAAAAAATTCAGTGCCCGAGAGGTTATACAAAACACTTTTGAAGAATTTGTTGTCTCCCGTCCAGCTGATATCTTCAAGAAGGGCATCAATAAACTGCCACTGCGTTCGCAAAGACGCATCGACTGCATGGATGATTACTTTGATAAATAGAACCAAAAAAGTACTTAAATGTAACTAAAATAATTAAATGCAATTTTTATAGGCGGCGGTTGACACTTTCCATTAGGTGAGCCGCATGTTCGTTTGCTCACTATACAAAAAAGTGCACAGGCCAAAACTATACATTATTCTATACATAGATTGAGCAGATGGTTGAGTTTGTTAGGCAGCTTCTCAGTTACATGGAGCAATATCAGCATAATCTAAAATAAGAAGCAACAGTGACTTATATAATAACAGTGACATAAACTTGGTAGCCTTGCTGAAAATTTTATGCCAGAGCTTGAATGAATGCACATTATGTTTAAAATATATTTTCTAATCTAATCGTCGGTTAAAAGTAGGTCAAGAATATGTCAGATATTGTAACATTCTCTCTCTTTGTCCTGAGATGATAGTGTTGTTAATCTATTGGTTTTTACGGATTCATCTGTCTCTGAGCTTACGGTGCGCCTTGCTTTCTATAAGGAATAACAGAAAAAGCCATCCTCTGCTTAAAAATATGTATTCGTATAACGTTACCGTTACAGCGTGTTCTTTACTGGAGATAGGCCTCTCCCCTATAAAGCAATCTATTTGCCATAGTTACCACGTAGGCAGGTTGGCAATAGCAGTTTTTATTTTCGGCTGCTATTAAGAAAGCGCTGCTGCCCATCTCATTTCTCTATGTTTCTCTCCGTTAACTCTTACGACACTCACAGGATTATATGGGGTAGTGGATGTATGCCACTACACGGTCGCTGTACATGGTGATGTGCTCATATATACGACGTAATTTCATATTGAATTTAGATATTTTGTTTCATAAATATAAAGTAATATCACCTATTATGCATTATGTTAAAACACTTGTCTCCTAATAAATTAGAAGAGAGTTGTCAGAGAAATAGGCTTCAAGACAAAACATTTTATTTACTACAATTATCTATCAAAGTGTGACTATCGTTTAATGCAGCTTTTAGTTTTTAAGTCTAAGTATTAAATAGCTATTCAAGTCTAAAATAAATTAGATAAAGTTCTGAAAGTATCTTTAACCCAAAATGTTTGCGAAACAAATTATGAACGATAAGCAATTTAATTGCCTCAAGCTCTGCCATTGAAATACAACTACCAGAAACAAACAACCATTTTAATAAATCACTTAAAATGTAATAATTGTCTAGAAGGGAATAAAGTCTTAGAACCAGCCAAATAGGATTTTAAAATAATGAATGGAATCAAATAAGTGAAAGTATTTAAACAGTCAGTATTTAGCTAATATAAAAGTGGACTTACAACTAAGCTAGATTTATTTCCTCCACTGAAGAAAAATTTGAATGACTTTCAAATTAATTTCTTTGTAATTATTATTTAATGTTAATAATAAAAGTTTTGTTAAGTATTTTTATAGAATAAGGGTGGCGAACGAGCACATAGCCCACCTGATTGTAAGTGAAAGCTGTTACCCTTAGACATCTATATTTTAGCTTGATTAAGAATAAAAATGCAGATGCGTCTTCATCCCTGAGAACTAAGATGGAATAGCTCACTTTCAGTTGCTTAGTGCTAGTCATGAGAGAAACCTCCGCTCTACGAACAACCTTCTTCTCCTATGTCCATCCCATAGCTCTGGACTTGTTCATTCTTCTTTCCACATTCAATCTATTCTCCTTTGGAACGCACTCCCTCTCGAAATCAGGACGGCTAGCAATCGGTACGCGTTCAAGATGAAGGTTCGGGAACACTTACTTAATAAATTGGCAGAATCATCATCCTCATCATTGGCCGAACCAGCGTCCTCATACGGCCAGCAGTGAAGGACCACGTCTCTGATCCGTAAGTCATCACTGGCAACACGCACTGGTTGTACATGTGTATGTGTATGTATATGTGTATATATGTATGTATGTGTGTGTATGTATGTATATGTATACATATATTTGTATATATATGTATATATGTATGTTTATATGTGTGTATATGTATATTCTTATTGTTCTTATTGTAATTATGTATATTATATATTTTATATACATATATGTGTATGAATATTAATGTAATTTTATCAATTTTTTGCGATGTACCATTTATATCTTATGTATTTTATTTCCATGTATTACAATTTTTTTGTTATTTTATTTTAGTATTCGCATATTAACTTTTTATTACACCTACTTCATTCTATCTCTGCATCATCCCAAGGTAGACTGGGAGAGAATGCCTTAGGCATTAAGTCCGCCTATATACCACTTGTGTATATGAAGTTTTAAATAAATAAATAAATAAATACCTAGCTTTCAGTAAAAAAACGGTCTCCAATTCTATACACTTATTATACGCAATACAACAGCTTTTAGTTGGTATTTTACGCTGGTATTCTGTGAGAACGTAGTCCTTTTCCGGTTGAGCCGACTCATTCGCGCTACAACTAATATAGCTACAGCGTGGCTCTACCAGATAATTACATAAAATCTGTACTCATAAAGAAACAGTTTTTTTTTTGTTCCAACTAAAAATAATACAAAACAGACTGACATGAAATTTATACCATAAACTGGAGCGTGTTTTGTAGAAGGTTTTAGTATGTTTTATTTTTAGTTTTTTTTAATTGCTGCTGTTAGTCTCTTCTCAACTCAATATCCATACTAATAAATGAAGAAGGTGTTTTATTTTTTAATATACAATATTTATCACCTTAGATAGCCTCTGAAATTATGATTGAGTCTTACTCTTCAGGGTACTGCGACAAGAATTCCCGATTAGTTTCCTCCATAAATGGCTAAAACAATCTATTGAGCGAGATAAAATCAGCCTCTTTATTGCCAGCGGTGACGTCATGTTGCTCATACTGCTAATAATGTGATGGCGGGGTCGATGTTAAATATGTTCACATTAAAAACATTATAATTTTAATATAGACGGTGGATGGGTACTACTTGGCTGCTTGGGATCCTATAATTAATGCAAGACTTCAAAATATTGTAAGCGTAGATTACACCAAAAATTAATATCAAAAACAGAAGGAAGAAGGAAACAAGACGGAAGAAAAATGTGTAGCGTTCGCGTAAGTATAAGAAAACATAACTATGTGATTTACTATCGTAAGCGGCTTTTATGAATTAATTTTTTAGTAGGACAGGGTGACAAAAGAGCACACAGTTCACCTAATGGTAAGTGGTGTCTGTGGCCCATAGACATCTACATCTATTCTCGATTACGAATCGAAATGCGGATGCGTTATCACCCATGGGGACTAAGGTGGAATGCCTCATTTCTGTAAAAAGGATCTCCGGTTATCAACACTCACCATAAGAAACGCAGCAGCATTAAGCTACTATTTTACGCTGGTATTCCGTGAGAGCATGGCCCTTCCCAAGTGGCACACCGCCTGCAACTTTACAAGGCGCAGGTTCGGCCGCACATGGAATACTGTTCCCATCTCTGGGCTGCGGCTCCCCAGTACCAGCTCCTTCCACTTGACCGCATCCAGCGCAGAGCGGCTCAAATCGTCGACGACCGAGTGCTTTCCGATCGGCTCGATTCACTGGCACTGCGAAGAGATGTTGCATCTCTTTGCATTTTCTTTCGCATATACCATGGAGAGTGCTCTGAGGAATTGTTCGGATTAATCCCAGCCCCCAAATTTCGTGAACGCACTACGCGGCAAACGTCCCGATACCATACACACCATCTGGATGCTTGGCGGTCCACCACTGTACGTTTCAAGAGGACTTTTCTTCCGCGTACAACCTCTCTGTAAAATAGTTTACCACCAGCGATTTTTTCGGACCTATACGACCTGGGGACCTTCAAGAAAAGAGCGTACTCCTTTCTAAAGGGCCGGCAACGCACCTGCAATTTCCTTGGTGTTGCGGTTGATCATGGGCGGCGATAGTCACTTAACATCAGGTGAGCCGCATGCTCGTTTGCCCCCTCTTCTATAAAAAAAAGTCAAGCTAACCCATTCATGCTACAACTATACTACTAATATAGCTGCAGCATGGCTGTACCACGTATGAAAATACGACGTAGGGACCTTCAATAAAGTAGGTTACTCCTTTCGAAAAGGCCGTCAACGCATCTCTTACTCCCTGCTATTGCGGATTTTTATGGACGACAGTGATCACTTACTACTACTATCTGGTGAGTGTGTTCAATTACCTCTTGGTAAGTGATTACTGTCACCCACAAAAATCAAGTAAGGTACATTAAAAAAGTACTAGGTAGGCAAATTAGGAAACCTAATACAATAGACGTACATCAACAGCCACATCCATTCCGAATGTACTCCAAGAGATGACAGAGGGCAACTAAGCAGCAGATGAGGGGGCAAAATAATTAAAAAATATTTACCTCTGTCTATGGAGGAGGTATATATTCAGTAGTTTTAATTCAGTAGTTTTGACGAGCTATAATAGATGGATGGAAGTAAATAAAAAACATATTATAGGAATATATTTTTATTTTAAAATTGAGGACTACTTTTATTAGTTTTCATACAAAACAACAGTCTTGGCCAGAACTCAATAAAGCAACAAAGAACGATGAAAAATTAATCAAAATAAAAATCGTACATTTTTGTTTTCGACAGTAACAGATTCGATCAAAGAACAGATTTTCGTCTCTATAGAGATAAAAAGAAAATACAACTATTGGCAAAACCTATAAAAATAATATGCTTCCTGGCTTTTTGCTTTGAATTAAACATTATGAGAACTGAATACCGAAGAGTACAATCTGCCACTTTGCCTGGCATATGTTCTCATAGAGAAAGCCTTTGATTCCGTCGAAATTTGGACGGTGCTACAGTCCCTTCAGCGGTGCCAAGTTGACTGTCGGTACATCGAAGTGCTGAAGTGTTTGAACAGTAAGGCTACGATGGCTATCCGAGTACAGAACCAGAGTTCGAAACCTATCCAACTGCGGAGAGGTGTAAGACAGGGTGATGTTATATCCCCGAAACTCTTCACCGCTGCGTTGGAAGACGTTTTCAAGCTACTGGACTGGAAAGGATACGGTATTAACATCAATGGCGAGTACATCACTCAACTTCGATTTGTCGACGATATAGTCCTTATTGCAGAATCGCTGGAGCACCTTAGCACTATGATCAATGACCTCAATGGTGTCTCCCAACGGATAGGTCTTAAGATGAACATGGACAAAACACAGATCCTGTTTAATGTCCATGTCACACCTATGCCGGTAGTTGTTGGGAGCACTATGCTCGAAGTTGTTGACGAGTACGTTTACCTGGGACAAATAGTCCGACTAGGTAAGTCCAACTTCGACCGAGAGGTCAATCGACGGATTCAACTCGGCGGGCAGCGTTCGGGAAATTACGACACATCTTCTCGTCAGGTATATACCTCAATGTCTGAAAACTAAAGTGTACAACCAGTGCGTGTTGCCAGTGATGACTTACGGATCTGAGACGTGGTCCTTCACTGCTGGCCGTATGAGTACGCTCAAGATCGCTCAGCGAGCTATGGAGAAGGCTATGCTCGGAGTTTCTCTGCGTGATAGACTCAGAAATGAGGTTATCCGCAGTAAAACCAGAGTGACCGACATAGCCCAACGGATTAGTAAGCTGAAGTGGCAATGGGCCGGCCATATAGCTCGAAGAACCGATAACCTATGAGGAAGAAAGGTTCTCTAGTGGCAGCCTCGTACCGGTAGTTGTAGTGTAGGGCGACCCCCAACTAGATGGAATAACGACCTGGTAAGACATGCGGGAAGTCGATGGATGCAGGTGGCTCAGGACCGTGCTTTGTGGTATTACTTGAGGGAGGCCTATGTTCAGCGGTGGACTTGTGAAGGGCTGTAATGATGATGATGATGATGACACATTATAACGAACGGTGGCACGGATAGCTTTATATTGCTAAACAACTACAAAAGAGGTAGGTAGAACCTTATGGTTCAGACGGGCTGTATTGTGTACACATGTAGCATTGGATGATCAAATTTGTTTGCAAATTCTATGAGAATCGGTTGAGGAATAGGTTCTCACGACATGAAACAAAAATTATATATAACTAAAGCTAAGTGAAACGGTCGAAATAATTTTAACTTGTTTTAAAAAAGCAAGAGCTTATGTTATTCAAATATCTTCAACACTTTCTCAGAAACGTCTCAACGAATAAATGATTACTTTAAAATTAAACTGGCCCTTTTAAATTTTCAGAAAAAGTTCCACCCCTTAACAAAATGGTAAAAATAGTACTAAAACTTTTATTGCTATTTAGAGGAAATCTTAGTTGTTAACTTGAGCTTGTAGTAACGTCTACACAAAAGGAAATAATTGAAAATTAAAGTAGTATTGTAGAAATTTATTAGAGAATCTTATAAAAGATAGTTTTACAAACGGTTTTATCTATTTCTAATAGTTAAATTTACTTATTTATATTAAGTAATAAAAAAATAATTACATCTTTTATGAGTTTCTCTAATAAATTTCTACATTACTACTTTACTTTTCAATTATTCCCTTTTGTGTAGACGTTACCACAAGCTTAAGTTAATATAAATAAAAATACATTTCATATACCAACACGATACATAAGAAATGCTATTTAAAATAATACTATAGAAGTTTTTTCTCTACGTGCAGTGAAATCCTTAGACTAGTATAAATAAAAAATGAAGTGTCCGTTTTTAATATCGAAATTACTGTCTTTTATAGAGTTGAAAGGATTATTTGCATGCCTAATCTTCGGGTTAGCTGAACCGACAGTATTATAATAGAAAATATTGCCCGTTGTTATGAAGGCATTATTATCCAATAATCTTGTTTTTTTTTTGAGAAATGGAAAAATTGATGACTCTGATAATTATCTTAAATATAAATAACGCCACATTAATAAATACTGTCCAGGCTTCACCTAAGTTGCCAATTAATAATAATAATATTATCTAGATTAAATATACATTATATTTATTTTTGAAATGTTTATAAAGTCTGATAAATCAAGCTGAAAAAGAAAAAAAAATGAAAAAAATTTAAGTTAAACAATACTTCATTGTTTTTGTTAGCAATATTATCAAACAAAACTCTTTTAGATAAATTAAATAACTTAAAATACGCTTTTAGAAGCGTATAACGCTATCTTAAGGTAATCAAATCAAATAAAAAAGGTAAAGGATAGGTATCTTTTATAACGCAGTCTTTGGTAACAGACAATCCTCATAAACAAATATATTAATGTTTGAGAAAAATACTTCTTTAACTCTTGTTATAGTATATTCTTAAAAATAATAAATACTTAACAGAATAAAAAATAGAACATTAAAAGTTTTTACTGAATTAAAAGAAAAAATAAAATTCTCATCTGCATACTATTACGACATGAATAACCTTTTCTAAATTATTTTCTGTCTGTCTGTCCACGCTAGTCTTCGGAATGGCTGAACCAATTGTTATGAAACTTACACGATATAGATAGAGAGCAATTATGCCAGGAGAGATTTCTTTGTTTATTAGAAAATTTGATAAAATAAATATTCTTTGATGACTATCCCAAATACGCCATATCAATAGATCCAGGTATAGCCGGGTTGGGTCGCTAGTAATATATAATTACAAGAAATTAACGTGACCGTGCGTTAGCGGCGTAAGATAATTAATCAATTAAATCAAACTTTTTCGTCCTGTGCAAGTGCCAGAAAGATTCACGACCGCCGATAGATGATTTTACTAGGTGGACTCTTCTGATTTATTTTTTAAGCCTTCAATATGGGTAAGTACCACATTCTTATATCTGCAAATTACAACAATATTTTGGGCGCATGAGCATGCAGCTCACCTGATGGTAAGTGACTCCTGTAGCCCATGAGCAAATGTATCACCAGGAGAATTTAAGATGTGACGTTGCTGGCCTTATAAAAAAGTAGGTTCTTTTATTAATGGAAGTCGTATCGGAAAAATTGCTGGCGGTAATCGATTTCACAAGTAAGTTGTGTAAGGGAGAAAACTTATGGGAAACGGTGCTTATTTTGGGCTGCTATTGGGAATTTCTGAACGGATAAATAACTTGTTTTAACTTAAAACCACATTGGTCGTGCTTACAATCACTAGAACAACGAAACAAACAACGACGTTCATCAACACTGACAGGGTACTAATAGAATTTATTTTAATTCTACTCTACCTGTTAATATGTAAAATATACATCCAAAAGAGTGGCAAAATAGGGGATGAATTTGTAATATAAATACTAAGGCGACATTAAGATTGTGACATTCCTTATTTCACTCAAAAATGTTATAAAACAACTTTTATTTTAAAGCAAAAACTGACTTATAACATCTTAAATAAAATGAATGAACTGAAGATCAGACTTCAGAAAAGCAAGTTATTTTATTCTTTTCAGTTCTTAAATAACCGTGTATTGACCGTATAAAAACATCCAATACCCAATATTGTGTCGTGAGTATCGTAAGACGTGACAGAAGAAAACTAAAACTCGAAATAGGTTACGAACCCACTTACCAAGCGAGGCCACTATGGCAAAATGTCCCCTATTAGGCAATCTATGTGGCAGGTCTATGTTCAGTAGTAGACTTTTTAAAGGCTGTCGTAGATGGATGGACGGATGAGTTCTTTAAAGACGGCTTTCACTTTTCATTAATGTTAATTTTTAATTATATATTTGTTTTGTTATTGAATTATAAAAACTTCGACAAAATCAATGGGAGAGGAGTTTTGCAGTCGAATTTTGACAGGCTATAATGAATGAACAAAAAAATAATAATAAATATGGTGAACAGCGTTAATGCTCATCACACGAAGTTGCACCGAATGAAATTTGAACTTACATCAAGCAGATTCTTACTAAGTTGCTAATAGATTATAATCTAAATCTAACTAATTTGCTTCCTTTTAAAAGATCTGCGGTTCGCCTGCTATTGCAGGTCTTCATGAGCACCTTCGCTCTTCATCTTCTTCAGCATCTTCCAATCACTTCCCGTCAGGTTAGCATGCTCAGTTGGTCCATCTTATATAAAATTATCTAAAAAAACATTAGTCTTATTTCACGATCAATATTCAATTTTTATTCAACATTTAATTATTACAAAACCACTCCAAGTGTCAGTTCCATAGCCATTCATATTTTCCCATTATGTAACATCCATAAATTGAGCGTAGAGGAAGCACTCACGTAGTCTTAATAAAAAATGGCAGAGTAAAATGATAAATGGTGTATGAAAATTAAGAGGCGTGTCAAATTAAGTTGGATCTGTTCAGTGAGATTGATTGCACTGAGTCGTATAAAAATAAATAGCACGAGTAGATTCATATTGTAAAACAAAAACTGTTTTTATAACAACATTATAACAGAGTAAACAATAACTATTGTTCTAAGAGCAGAACAACAGTTTTTGTTTGGTGTAGCTATTTGTCTACCTTTGAAACGCTGCTATAATTTGCCATGATAGGCAGGTTATTTTCAGAAATTATGAGGATGATGTTGCTGCGCATCTCGTGTTCCTTTTCCCTTTGTCGCCTCTCACGATACCTACGGGATGATGTGGTGTTAATAATTAACTGACATAAAAATATTATGAGTAACAAGAACTTTTCATACATATCTTACGACTATGTGACGATATATTTCCAAGAAGTCGAATTTGAATTGTTATAAATATTTTATATTTGTAAAATTAACCTCACTTTTCTCTTTTGAATTATATAATAGCACAAGACGATAAACAGCTTTATATTTAAATAATAAGGGTAACAAACGAGCACACCGTTTATCTGATAATAGGTTAATGCTGTGGCCCATATACATACATATTTCTTCTATTAAATATCAAAATACATATGCGTTGTCAACCCTGAAGATGTAATGGAATGCCTAGATTTCAGTAAAAGGGGCCACATAAAGCATATACTCAACGTCAGTGAAACATACCTTTCTGATGGCAAATAATTACTATTATCTTATAACTTCCTTTTAGCTATATGTGTTGTTGTATTGGTTGGTGGAGCATATATGTCGAAATCATGCGTGTGGTAGCTAGAGGAAGCATATGAGGAGACTCTCAAAGTTGCGATCCAAAGCTGCGCAACGTGGGACCCCATCCCCTTGAGGTAAGCGGTAGTCTAATGTCACGCTCTGCCGCTAGTAGCCGTGCTGATCATACAATTGGTAGTGAGTTTTATAAATTGAGGGTGACAAACGAGCTCACCGTCCTCCTGATGGTAAGTGGATGCTGTGGCCTACAGACATCTACATTTATCCTCGATTAAAGATCAAAACGCAGATGCATTGTCATCCCTGAGGACCTAGATGGAATGTCTCGTTTTATGTAAAAAAGGTGTCCGGAACTCTACACTTACCATGCGAAACACAGCAGTATTAATCCGATTTTTAAGCTGTATTCTGTGAGAGCGTAGTTTTGTGGTTCTCGGTCTATCCGACTCATTCGTGGTCCAAACATAATATAGCTGCAGCGTGTCTCTACCACGTATAAACTGCCTAACATTTACCTCACGTCTACAGGAGAGTCGGTCTGGCAGGTGGTGGCACTCACGGCGTACTTTTTCTGGCTAGTGTGCCTATTATATGATGTATTGCCTAAACCATATGACGTACATTCACTGTGGCTGTATTCAATCGTATTCTCTATGGCGATTGCACGCATTGATATGCGCGACCTTGGTCGATCGCGGCGATTCGTGCTTACGTACTATTTAGGGGCCAAGCCTTCTGGTACGTTAGTTATTTTGCCGTGGACTACGGTCCAGTTCCCAACTAATACGTCCCCTTCGTTGATTGACTGGAGCCGTGTGCCTCTCCCACATTTTTTTAAAGAATGTAGGAGGGCGAATCCCTTGAATTTTTGTTGGATTAATTAATAAAAAATGATTGATATAAGCCTGATACAAGTGGAATAGGGACGATTTAATGTTCCTAACTTCTTTTGAACCCTGACTTTGTGAATTGGGTATGGGTTCTGGTCACATTAATTTTACATTTTATAGACGGCTACTTTTGTACAAAACATAATGTATAGAAATATGGTTAGAAGGGGGGGTGGAGGGATCAATACAATTACGATATGTGACCTTTTCGCGAACGTGTTAATCATTCTCTCCAAATATAATTTAAAGGAAAGGCATTCCTTAAGATGGTAGTGGTAGCCCAAGTATTCCACCAGTTTTGATAATGCTATATCGTAAAATATAATACCGGGTTCTTTTATAACTTATTAAAGTATACAACATTATTCATTTGATTAAAACTATTTTTACGGATTTTATCGCGTTTATTTTACTATTTTTAATTCCCGAAGTTTCGGGCGCTTTCCAGCACCCATGGTCACGGGGGACTGAGATGACTGACGTCCCGATGTCAATGTTAAACTCGGAGTACCTTCAGCTTTTTTAATTATTGTTTATGGTCCGATCTATGCAAAATGAACTGACTATGTCCTGAGGTCTTGCAGTGGTATGCTTGGGTTTAGTTTTAATTTTATCGATTATAGGATCCCAAGCAGGTGGTAGTACCCAGCCTCCTTCTCTATTGAAATTAGGATGTTTTTTAATTTCAATAGCCTCACGTAACATCCTTGGTAGGAATCGGCGTTCTTTCGCGAGGATTTGTGGTCTATCAAATCTGATGTAATGGTTGGGGCCGTCTAGGATATGATCGCAAACTGCAGAATTCCCGAACGTTGATGCTATCACATCAGCTATATGTTCTTTTACGCGGGTTCTAATTGATCTTTTTGTTTGTCCTATATAAGAGAGACCACATTCACAATCAAGCTTGTACACTCCTGCATCTTGTAGAGGAATATGACACTTGACTGATGGTAGGAACTGACTAATCTTCTTCGGCTGCTTGTAGAATGTTCTAATAGAAGCTCGCTTCAAGATATAGCCAATCTTGTCTGTGACACCTCTGACATATGGTAGTACACCGGCACACGCTCGACTGTAGCCGGCTTCACTCGGTCACTGTGACGTAGGCACTGGACCCGAAGCTTGTTGTCGTGCAGAACTTGCTTGACGTGCTGAAACTCGGCAGTCAGGTGTTTGCTGTCACAGGTCCCTCGTGCTCTCTGTAACAAAGATTTGCCCACGTTAGCTAACTGTGAAGGAGGGTGGTGAGATTCACTTGTAAAACTCTACCTTCCACAATAGATAGCCAGATGTAAGGCAATGTCTGAGTAATGCTGCATATTCTGCTGGCATATTATTTTCCTCTAGTTTCCTAGTTATAATTGAGATGCAGTCTTCAACAGGTAGGCATGAAAATAGAGACTGAACATCAAAACTGACCATGGTTTCATTGTCAGTAAGACGTAGGTCTTTTATCTCACTGACAAAAACACTACAAATTTATCTAAAAACTGCTCTAAGCCGGTGATGTTCGCGGAAGATATAGGTTTAATATCGAATATTCTAAATATGAAGAGGCTAACATTCGCTTATCCTTATATTTGTCCTTAAGTGTTTCAAATATTAATGAATAATTGTTTGCTGTTGGTGTGAAACCCGAGCAAATTGACTGTGCCCTACCACTCAGTTTACTAATTAAATAGTATAATTTTTTAGCGTCCGATAACGATGGATTACTATGTACGTTGTTTTGAAAACCACGAAAGAAGAAGGCCATGTTTTAATATCGCCATTGAATACCGGAATATCTATGGGGGGCAACCTGAGTGAGTCACGTGGGCGTACCTGGGCTTCCGGCTTTGCTTTGCTTTGAGATGGGGATTGCAAGAGCTTCGCCGTTCTTTTCACGCGACACAACATATCTTTAAATGCTAGAAGCGGCTGGTAGTTCACTGTATACTTAGGGTCTATTTGTTATTCCAAATTATTAATTTGGTCTAATATTTTTTCGTAATCCGTCCGCAAAGAGTCCACCGTTTTGATTTCACAAAAAAACGTCTCCTGCACTGCTTCTACGTTAATATTCTTTATGTATCACTTATACACTGTATACGTGAGAAGATCCGTTGGTAGCATCGGACATCTGTGACATACAAGATGAAGATGTGAAAGAGAAGTATAAATGTAGACTGGGAGGAAATATTAGATGTTTGAATGAGTTGTGTATGAATGATTTAGACTTGAATACTGTGTGGGACAATATTAAGAAAGGTTTGGTGGATGCCGCCACTGAAGTATGTGGTGTAAGTAAGAGAACAAATGAAAGGAAAAGTAATACGTTGTGGTGGGATGATGAGGTACGGGTGGAAGTTGAATCAAAGAAGAAAGCATGGTTAGATTTACTAGCAACCAAAGCTGGTAATTCTTCTGGTATGAATGATAAGATTGAAAGAAAAAAGGCAGAATTTAGACGTCTAAATAAGAGAGTAAAAGAAGTTGTTGAAAGGAAAAAGAAAGAAAGAACGGGTAAGAATGATAGAAGGATATCTGATAATTTCCAGGCTAACATAAAAATGTTCTGGAAACTCGTAGGAACTGCCAGGGGAAATACAAAACAGCCTATAATGAATGATATAAGAGACGAGAATGGATGTATTCTGAATGATGAAGCTTCGAATTTAAACAGATGGAAGGAATACTTTGAAAGCGTGTTTATGAGTGAAGAGTCGTCTGAATTAAATGAACTAGAAATTCCGAAAGAAGTGGAAAAGGGTATGGAGATAAGTGTAGATGAAATAATGAAAGCAATGAAAAGCATGAAAGCAGGTAAGGCAGCTGGATATGATAGAGTATCACTCGAGATGCTAAGAGCTGGAGAGGGAGTGGTGGCAGGCCTGCTGTACACCTTGTTTAATTTATGTTGGGAATTAAAACGGGTACCGGATGACTGGTGTAAAGCAGTTATAGTACAAATATATAAAGGAAAAGGGTCACAGCAGGACTGCAAAAACTAGCGTGGTATCAGCTTGCTTAGTATTGTGGGTAAACTGTATGCTAAGGCGTTAATTGAAAGAGTTATGAAAGAAACTGATGGAAAAATTTGATGGTTTTAGAAATGGAATGGGGTGTACATATCAAGTCTTTTCCATGCGCATGATTGCGGAGAAGTTTTTGGCCAAAAACCAGAAAGTTTTTTGTGCGTTCATGGACTTGGAAAAGGCTTATGACAGAGCGGACAGGATTGTGTTATGGCAAATACTGAACTCGTTTGGGTTGAGCGCTGGTTTGATACAGGCATTAAGGTCTCTTTATAGGGACTCTAGTGCTTGTGTCAGGATCAATGGGGTCTACTCGGACTGGTTTGGCATCCAAAAAGATGTCAGACAGGGCTGTGTAGCTTCCCCTTGGCTGTTCAACCTATTTATGGACAGGTGTTTGCAAACTTTGAAAGATGAAGAATGTGGGCTAAGAATGGGCGAGTTAACCGTCAAATGCCTTTTGTATGCCGATGATCAAATCATATTTGCGTCATCGGCGGCTGAGTTGCAAATGATGGTTACATTAATGAACTGGCAATTAAAAGAAAGGGGAATGAAAGTGAACGCAAGTAAGACGGAAGTGATGGTTTTTGAAAGAGAAGAAAGCAAAACGGTATGTGAAATAAGAACAGAAGGAGAGTTAATTGAGCAAGTGGATGAGTTTGTGTATTTGGGATGTGTATTTAGCAGGGATGGTAGATATGATAGGGATATAGAACGACGAGTGAATGCGGGAAATAGAGTAAATGGGGCCCTGCACTCCATTGTGAAGAGTCAAAATGTGTCAAAAAAAGGCACGTATGGCAATTCACAATGCTGTGTTGGTCCCTACTTTAATGTATGGTAGTGAAAGCTGGGTGTGGCAGAAGAAGCACGAAAGTAGAATAAATGCTGTAGAAATGCGGTCTTTAAGGAGTATGCTAGGGTTGAATCTGAATGACAGGGTGAGAAATTGTGTGATAAGAGATAAATGTGGTATGCAAGATGATGTTGTGACCAGGATTAAGAAAGGAATGCTTCGGTGGTTTGGTCATGTAGAAAGAATGAATGAGGAAGAGTGACAAAGCAAATTTATATGGCAGATTTGTACGGCCGAGTCGGGAAGGGACGCCCTAGAAAGAAGTTTATCGACCAAATTGGCGATATTTTGAAAAGGGGCCACGTTAGAAGTACCCTTAACCGACGAGCATGTATGCGTAGATATATGGATGTAAAGGAGGCGAAAGAGGTATCTCAGGATCGTGCCAAATGGAAGTACGTAGTCTTTGCCTACCCCTATGGGTGACAGGCGTGAGTGTTTATGTATTATTATGTATATGTATGTACATGAGAAGAGTATATCCCTCTTGGTGTAAAGAGTTTTAATTTTTATTTCATTTCCACTAACTGCCATTTTATTTACTATAATTAATATTAGATTAATCACAATTAATCGCACAACGCTGGAGGATGGACGCAATGTAATACAACTATATCTCACAACACTATTGTCTTATCGTGCCGTATTACGTCGTTAAATTGAACACCTTTACAACGAGCCGAGGTGACGCGTGTCGGTCGCTAAACTCACACTGTTTTTTTTTCTTTTTTTACAAATGTCGGATAGCCTAATAAACTGTACGGAACTAAACTATTTGAAATGAATAAGTCGATTTACTTATGCGCGTAACCAATAAATTCCAAACTCAAACGAAACAAACACTATTTTAAATGAATAATTCTATTTGCGAATAACTAACCAAAGTTTAAATTTAAACTAAACGAACACTATTTAAATGAATAATTCTATTTGCGAATAACTAACCAAAGTTTAAACTTAAACTAAACGAACACTATTTAAATCTATTCAATATTAAATTAGAGTGCATTGTCTAAGGAATTAATCTAAAATGAAATAAATCTAGCATTGGTTGGTGAGGCTATAAAGCACCAGTCCAAATCCGGCCGAAGGCTCAGTAAAATGGTTGGGCGGCGGGCCTTACGGTTGCCAACTCACAATTCCCCGGTCGAGCCTTGACCCTATTACGCGAGATGTTACACTATGTGGATTGTATACGCGGATGATGCCTAAACAAGATGGCGGATTTTGCACGCGGTTCCCTGACAATGCACTCGCTCTTCCAAAAAAAAACCTATTGCTTGCCTAGGTTTATGAAGGAACCCTGCTTGAGCACATTAGGAAAAATGAAATTGGGGCGGATGAACTATTATTAGTTCATCCACCCCAATTTCATTTTTCCTACAAATACTCAAGCAGGGGACGAAAATAAGGAAGCGCACTTGCTGCGGTGCGACTTCTGGCGGATCTCCTGAGGCCCCAGGGATGCGGTCCTGGTCGGTGGTGCGATGGAAGAGAGCGGTGCACGACTATATCTCACACGAGGTGAGGCGGTTACTCCTGAAGCGCGACTGCTCCAGGCGTGGTGCGGTTGAACTAGCGGTGCGCGTGGGCAAAAGCCCTCTAGGACGCGACTGCCCTAGGTGATGTGGTTCCAACTAGGTGCGCAAAGAGAAGAGAGCGCACGAGGGCCGTGCGCGCACTTATATTGCTTCGGTTCTTCTCGCAATATGTTTCGGTGGGGCGCGCTTCTCATTGGTTGCGAGAATCACGTGACATTCTAGAACACCCCACCACCCCGGTGTGTCGGGAGGACGATAGGTTATAGAAAGGACAAAACACTTAGCGAGCGTACCCTCGAATAAAATAAAAATACGAATGGTTTTCCGCGCAACCAGCATGTCTTTAACAGTTTTTATTCATTTATAAGATGAAATTACTAATTTAAAATCCATTTGGTCAAAAATTTGATCCAACCCATGTTCAAAGACGTGGATAAATACCATATTTTGTCAAATTACAAATTGATAGAAATAAATTTTTAAATACTTCAAACAAAATTCTATAAGAAAGTACTAGATATTCAGCAAAACGTTGTATTTTGCAAAAGGTGGTGGAAGCTTTTATTAAACACATCTTTATCGCTTTTTCTTTTTGTTCCACAGCAATCGAAAAACCCGTAATTTATGCAAATAGTAATTTTGAATCAAACTACTTTTACGGATTTTATCGCGTTTATTTTTGTTATTTTTAATACACAACGTTTAGGGTGCTTTCCAGCACCCACAGTCATGGGGGACTGAGGTGACTGACGTCCCGATGTCAAAGTTAACCCGGAGTACCTGCAGCTTTTTAATTATTGTATTTGGTCCGATCTGCGCAGAATGAACTAACTGTGTTTTGAAGTCTGGCAGTGGTATGCTTGGGTTTAGTTTTAATTAATAATTATAGGGTCCCAAGCAGGTGGTAGTACCCAGCCTCCTTCTCTATTGAAATTAGGATGTTTTTTTTTAATTTCAATAGCTTCAAATCCTTGGTTGGAATCGATTTTCTTTCGAGAGGAATTGTGGTCTGTCAAATCTGATGTAATGGTTGGGGCCATCTAAGATATGATCGCAAACTGCAGACTTCCCGGAACGTTGATACACGTCAGCTATGTGTTCTTTTACGAGGGTTCTAATTGATCTCTTTGTTTGCACTATATATGAGAGACCACAAACACAATCAAGCTTGTACACTCCTGCATCTTGTAGAGGAATATGACACTTGACGGATGGTAAGAACTGACCAAACTTCTTCGGCGACTTGTAAAATGTTTTAATAGAAGCTCGCTTCAAGATATAGCCAATCTTGTCTGTGACACCTCTGACATATGGTACTACAGTAGGCACGCGCTTGACTGTGGACGGCTTCACTCGGTCACGGTGACGTAGGCGCGGGATCCGAAGCTTGTTGTCGTGCAGAACCTGCTTGACATGCTGAAGCTCGGCGGCCAGGTATTTGGTGTCACAGATACCTCGTGCTATCTGTAACAAAGATTTGCCCACGTTAGCTAACTGTGAAGGGTGATGGTGAGATTCACCATTTAAATATCGATTTGTATGTGTCTTTTTTCTATACACGGTATGACCTATGGTGTTGTTAGGATTTCGGATGACTAACACATCTAGGAAAGCTAAGGAATTATTTGCCTCTAACTTCATAGTAAATTGAATTTTAGAGTTTATGGAATTAAGATGTTCTAAAAATGCAGTTACTTTGTTTGATGGTAAAATTGTGAAAGTCTCGTCTACGTACCACTTGTAGAACCTTGGGGTAACAGGTGCAATAAGGAGGGCTTTCTCCTCAAAGTCTTCCATGAATATATCGGCGACAATGTGAGATACAGGTGAGCCCATCGCAACACCATCTACTTGCTTGTAGAACTCTTCCTTCCACAATAGATAGCCAGATGTAAGGCAATGTCATAGTAGTACTGCATATTATGGTGTTATGTTATTTTCATCTAGTTTCCTAGTTATAATTGAGATGCAGTCTTCAACAGGTAGGCATGTAAGTACAGACTGAATATCAAAACTGACCATGGTTTCATTGTCAGTAAGACGTAGATCTTTTATCTTACTGACAAAATGGTATGAATCCTTAGTATGTGCTCTTGTGTTTCCTCTGAGTGGTGATAATATTTTGGCTAAGTGTTGAGCTAATCTGTAAGTTTGCGAATCGATCTGACTTACTATTGGACGTAATGGAGCGTTAGGTTTGCGTATTTTTGGTAACCCATACAACTTCAGAGGTTTTGCACACGAAGTTATCATCGAATTGAGGTCTAGACTCAATTTCTCGGAGTATTTCTTATTTAGATCGCTAATTGTTTTAAGCTCATTAATTGTAGGGTCTGTTTTGACCTTACGGTATGTACATTCATCCGACAAAAGTTGTTGTACTTTAAAATTGTAATCCGACGTATCCATTAGAACCGTAGCGTTACCTTTATCTGCGCGGAATTAACTGCCTCGTTCGTCTAGTGGTTGTAGTAGTGCAACTGCTAATCATGAGGTCCTGTGTTCGAATCCCGGGTCGGGCCAAAAAAATTAATTATTGAGTTTTTCCATCAAAAAATTCTTTCATATTCTCTGGTATCTCACCCCCGTGCCTCGGAAAGCACATAAAGCCGTTGGTCCTGCGCCTGATCTCTCTTCGGTCGTGTCGGTTTACCGTCCCATTGGATTATGAGAGTGTGAATAGAGAGTGCACCTGTGCTTACGCGCACATTAGGGCACTATAATCCTGTCCTGCGCAGATCGCTAGTCTCCGTTGAGGTAGGCTGAAATTCGGTCTGGAGGACATTATTATTATTTGCGCGGAGAATCGTAAACTCTGGTCTGTTGCGTAAGGTTTTTAATGAGTTAAGTTCATTTTTGGGAATATTTGATTTCAGCGCTGTACTTAGACGTAAAATAGACGAAATGTCTTGGCGTATGGCCTCTAAATCTTCATTACCAATATTATTTTTATACAGACAATCCTCAACACTACAGATAATGTAACGGGATTCTTTGTGGTGTAATTGCATAATCAAAACCTCTTCCCAAAACTTTTATTGTGGCGTCCTCCAGAGTTTGTTTTGACAGGTTATAGACCACGCCTTGTTTATTTTTCGTGTCTGTGGTCAACGATGTTGTTTTGTTCTTATGTTGCCATTGATGTTGGACATTTGATTTAGTTGTTAATTTTTGGTATTTATTATTTATATATGCTTATTTTTGCATTCATTGTATTTAGTGGTTTCGCGTTTATCTAAAGTTTCCAAGCAATTCTTATAATCAAATGTCAATAAAACTGTCTTTAATTCACTGGAAGAATTGTCTATGGTTTTGTTTATGAATCATAGATCGATACGTTTTTGCTGAATCACCGTTATTAACAACTTTTTACCACCCAGATTTAAGATCTTAGCGCTTCCTCGAATGTCTTTTTGGTAGATATCTTGACACACGTAGGAATGAGATTATGATCTCTGTATCTCTTCAAGAAATTTAAAGCTGTTATGTATCTTGCGCGCTTGGTTTTTAGATCTTCTAATCGGCATATTTTATTTGCTATTTCCAGTCCGTCTGGTTTACATAATGATTTCTTATATTTACGCGAACACTAAAACACTAAAAGTAGTTTTGAATCAATGTATAGTGTTCAATTTACTATGGAGTTAGAGGCAAATAATTCCTTAGCTTTCCTAGATGTGTTAGTCCTCCGAAATCCTAACGACACCATAGGTCATATTGTGTATAGAAAAAAGACCCATACAAACCGATATTTACATGGTGAATCTCACTATCATCCTTCACAGTTAGCTAACATGGGCAAATCTTTGTTACAGAGAGCACGAGGGATCTGTGACAGCAAACACCTGACCGCCAAGCTTCAGCATCTCAAGCAGGTTCTGCACGACAACAAGCTTCGAGTCCCGCACCTACGTCACAGTGACCGAGTGAAGCCGGCCACAGTCGAGCGTGTGCCAGCTGTACTACCATACATCAGCGGTGTCACAGACAAGATTGGCTACATCTTGAAGCGAGCTTCTATTAGAACATTCTACAAGCCGCCGAAGAAGATTGGTCATTCCTTACCATCCGTCAAGTGTCATATTCCTCTACAAGATACAGGAGTGTACAACGTCAGATGTTTTCTGGCACAGATCCCTTGTGCTCCTGAAACAGGAATTTCCCACGGTAGCTAACTGCAAAGGATGGTGGTGAAATTCAAGGTTTAAATGTTGGTTGGTATGGGTCTTTTTCCTATACACAGTGTGACCATTAGTATTATCAGGATTTATAAAACATCTAGTAAAGCTAAAGAATTATTTGCCTCTAACTCCATTGTGAATTTTAATTTAGAGTTTATGGGGTTGAGGTGGTTTAAATATGCAATTACTTTGTCAGATGGTAAAATTGCGAAAGTGTCGTCTACGTACCGCTTGTAGAATCTTGGATTTACGAGAGCAATAAGAAAAGCTTTCTCCTCCAAGTTCTCCATGAATATATCGACAACTACGGGAGATGCAGGTGAGCCCATCGCCACACCGTCCACTTACTTGTGTTTGGGTAATACTACATATTCTGCAGGCGTGTTGTTATTTTTAGCTGCGTAGTTACAATTGACATACAGTCTTCAATAGGTAGACTTGTGAATAGTGACTGAACATCAAAACTGACCGTAATTTCATTGTCAGTGAGATCTATATTTTTTTATATCACTAGCAAAATGGTATTAAACCTTTGTGTGTGCTGGTACGTCCTCTTAGAAGTGACAGTATCTTTGCTAAGCGTTGAACCAACTTCTAAGTTTTTGAATTGATCTGGCTCACTATGGGAAGTAGTGAAGCGTTTTGTTTGTGTATTTTCGGTAACTCAAAGAACTTTCGTGGTTTGGCACAAGATGTTATCTAATTCACGTCTAGATTTAATTTTTCAGAGAATTTCTATATGAAATCAATATTTGTTTTAAATGTATTAGTTGTAGGGTCTGTCTTGACCTTTTTGTATGTACTTTCGTCAGATAAAAGTTGTTCTAGTTTGAAATTATATTCTGACGTGTCCATTACTACCGCAGCATTTCCTTTATCCGCGCGGAAAATCATGAACTTTGGGGAGATTTAGTTTCAGCGCTGATCTTCGACGTAAGAAGAAACAAATGTCTTGACGCATGGCCTCTAAATCCTCCTTACCCATATTATTCTTAAACAGACAATCGTCAACACTGTAGATAATTTATGCTATTCGATTACACTTATAATGTGGGTTTTTTCCTAGTTTGGCAACTTTTTGGATTCTGCCAGCGTCAAGTTTCATGAAAGTCACACAGAGTATTCGACTAGTCTCCGTTTCCATAGAAATGCTTACTTAGCTTTATGGTACGAAGTTACATAGATAGTTATTTTCAAATGAATTAACATATAGTGGTTTTAAAAAATATTGCTAATATAATAAATAATAAAATGGATATAGTTAAGTAGTAAAAGTACTATAATTTGATTTAATCAATGGATATGAAGTCAGATAAAGTTTGTACAAAAGGAGTGTAAACTAAATTTAACAAAGACTTAAGATTTATAGGGCGAGGGATGTTATTAGAAAGAAAATTGTATAGTGAAACGGAGAGGTTAGGGCAGTTAAAAAAATTATGATCGATCGTACCTTCGTCTAATCCACACTCACAAATTGAGCTATCTATAATATTAAGTTTTGTCAAAAATACAGGTGAACAAGGTTATTGTGGGTTGGTCCAGTTTATAATTTAACAGACGATAAACCGTGGGTTGTTTATTGTTCGCGTCAACGGTTGCATTCCGTTTCTACGTTGACATTGATATTAGGCGTTTGATTTAAGATTTCTGGTATTTTTCTATTTTTTTATTATTGCAGTCATTGTATTAAGATGTTACGCATTTTTTTATAGTTTTTACGCAATTACTAAAATTATATTTATCATATATTTTATGTGTATATCTTCTATTTATATATTTTAAATTTATCGGGCTTATTGTAATGACATTTATAATAAATAAAGAATATATTCGCCGCGTTGTAGCGATGTAAGAGAATTTCCAGTGCCCCATAATATAATTCTGAGGGTGTCGTAATTGACGACAGAGTGAAACTGACGTGTAGTTAAGGCATAATGATTTGTAGTAGATTCCCATTCCCCATATCATCCCGTGCGTGTCGTAAGTAAGAGTTTCAAAACAGGAGAGGGGCAGCAGCATTTTATTGATAAAAACTTACAATAAAAATGGTGCTTGCCAATCCGCCTACCAACAATGGCAACTGTAGGAAAAATCTCTATGATTGTTACGATATTTATGATAATTTATGATAATTTATGATAATTTACGAAGGTCCATGTTAAACAGTGAACTGTATAGCTGAAATAAATAAAGAATACAGTGTATAATAAAAACCACACAATGATGCCTCTAAAATTATAAATACTCACACACTCACGACTCACGACTGACCATAAACCACAACTGGGATAAAATTTGAGTTAATACTTTTTAGTGAGTTTTAATTTATGGTTTAAAAATTAAGAGTTGAAATAATTACTTTATGGAAACTGTATCAGGAAACGGGGATTTATTAAGATGAATTTTAAAAGAAAAACGAAAAAGAATAAAGATTCAATGATTTGTTCATCATTCATGATATTCCCTGTATTATTTTGATTTATTCTTCATTGTATCACCTTACGACTAAGAAAACAATGGGTTTATTTAATGCCTGTCAGCAAGATAATATGTATGTCAATACAAACTATGTGATATGTCAGTTTGTAACTTTTCTTACACTGTTGTGTATGCCAATGCAATTATTAAAAAGATAATTTTTATATAGGCAAATGCTCGCAAATAGTTATCTAATTTAGAAAGTAATTTGAGAGTTGTATAGTCATAAGATTTTGTTTTTTATTTAACAAGATAATTTCCCAACCTAACTGTTTTTGTTTGAGAATTGGTAATAATAAGAAAAAAATAATTTGGTGCTTAATTTCGCTTTTTATGGTTCCTTCTTTGAACCGACTGGTTCTAGTTCTATTATAATTTTATTATACAATCTGTTAACGTACTTCCATAATTATATTGTTGTAACTAACATTGTGGGTGATTAATTATTTTTATACTATAAGTCTGCGAGTACATTAATGTTTGAGATTATGTCTAATTATTTATTTTTGCTTATATTTATAACTAGAATGTAAAACTGTTTAAGATAATTATATTAAGAAATATAAATAATGTTTAATAATGTAAAAACTTACGGCTTTATATCCAATTTTATTAAAAACTTGTAACGGAAACCACACAACCAACGCCTTCTGTAGTTTAGCTCTGTTAAATTACAAGCCTATAAAAGACACGTCGTCGGCTTGAGCGGTGGTTTTTCTAAAACTGTAAAGAGAATACGTACATGAAAGATATATATGTGAGTAATAATAATTATTGTTAAATCTTGTTATTTTGTGTGTCTAAAATGTACATTGTTTTTATTATGAATGTATATAACCTTGTTTAGATTTGTGATATTTTATGCAGTTAATAAAATACATGATATTACTAACCTATAAGGTGACTTAACAAATCAGAAGTGAGAAATGAACTCCCATTTATGTAATAGTACGCTCTATAAAATTATTGTTGACAAAATTTAACGATGTATTTTCATTTCTCTGAGAAAAAAAAAGTAATACTAACCTAAGCTCGGGATATTTTGCTTACCGGCGTTATTAGTATTCCTATTGACAATTTAAGGGTAAGCTTAAATATTATTAATATATCCGTATGTTAAAAACACAGTTAATATTTAATTGTTAATATGGTCATTGTCGGTTGATATAATTTATACAAATGTTATATACCAAGCATACGATGATGGTTTTGAAAACTCCGTTGGTGTAGTTTTGTTTAAAACTACTTAATGTGTGCGACTTGAGCCTCTGCTCATGCGTGTATTATGTTCATGTAAGTTATTTTTACGTATTATACGAATTTATGTTTATAAATACTAGTGGTCGAACTTCGAATGCGAATCCTTCAAATTTCGAGTCTGTATATTCAGCGAGCTTTTTTATGCTTTCAAAAGCACATTATTGGACAGATATATATATATACATATAAAGTTTTCTGTTTAAAAATACATTCCTTCTGAGCACCTATTAGCTTTATCCACGCTGAATCTCACACGCGCGCAAAGTATGCAATGTAAAGAATGTGCAGGGTTCCTTCACATATAAATAAATAAATGCTAATAGCTATATAACATATTGAAATGGTTTTTAGACTTTTGTATTATATTTTATATTATATTTTTTATAGCTGTCCTACATCCAGTCGCTACACCGTCACTGCAGCCCAGCGTCAGCCCAGTGATCACCACGAACGTGGTAATCGACCATCTAGCCAACGTCAAAGAGTTGGTTCTCCGCGCAGCACGTCATGTGATCTAATGGGTGGTCAGTTCAGCTGTTCTCCTGACAACTCTCGACGAAGCAAATCGCCTCGTAATAGTTGTACCGGAACCGGAATGCAAGGTAACTTCAGCGTGCATGAGCCCACAATGTCTAATTCTGACAAAAGTCTTAAGCTTTTAATGCATGCATTTGAACATTTAACATAAAAGCATAAAAATTTAAGTTATGTTCACTTAATAATGGCATACCGGAGTATGGCCCAGCTAGGAAGGAGCAACCAATTACTTATGGTTGGTGAAGCGATCGACAAACAATACACTTCGCTCTCCCGAAGTTAAAAGGTGTGGTACGAACGATTGCCACCTGTATTCTTTTCTGGTCAGAGTGGCAATCTAAATTGTTGTCCGCATTGCCATTTGATAAGTAATGTTAGCTGCGTGCTAGGTTTGGCGACATTTTAGAGGAATACAATTTATAACTTTGTTAGTGAGGCTGCGGTAAGGTTTTAGAAATTAACTCGTCACTTTCCCTGCACCGAATCTGTACAACTTTCTGATCTAAATCTTGATGGTAGTCTAAATCTAAGATCGCGTTTGATGGTCCTTCTTAACAAATATCGTTAATATTTTACTTTAGAACTTTCCAAATTAGGAAATTGCACTTGAGCTGAGTTGTCCATTCGTCTGGATAACAAGCTTGTCATTTTCTGACCGTGTAGATTCACAATTAAGAGTTGGTCCAAGATTCGATAAAAATGGATTACGACCTGTTGCTTATTACAGCGAACAAACTAATCCACATGAGCAATATTATTCCCCTTACGACCTAGAAACACAAGGTGTAGTCGTAGCTTCCCTAAAAAGAAAAATCGTGTGTATTTGGTAGGAATTTGTTTCAAACATTGAGTTATTATATAAATCAATGGTTTTAAAATTTTAACAGATTGTAACTCCTTGCGATCCACATTTTTAAAACGGAATATGCTGTCACGTATTGCTGGTCAGTGAACTGAAATGCAATAAGTTCGATTTTTCTATTCAATACATACCAAATAATATAATTCATAAAATGTAAATATAATACAAAAGCTTAGAAACTATTATACCGCAATCAAGAAATGAATTAAAGTGGGTAGAATTAAAATAATTATTCAAGTACTAATCCGACAAATGGACTCAACAATATTATGTCTAAATGATTAGTTGTATGGTACAAGAGCAAAGCAGGAGAGATATTCTATAAAATAAATGTCTCACACATTTATATTAATACTCCTAATAGCCTATACAAAAATGACCTTTTTAATAATTGCATTGACACACAAAACAGTGTAAGAAAAGTTACTAAAGTCATGAATGATGAACAAATCAATAAATGAACTGCATTAATAATATATCCTTATTCTTTTTCATTTATCTTTTAAAATTCATCTTATTAAATCCCCGGTTCCTGATACAGTTTCCATAATGTTTAAAATTGAAATTTTAATTTTTAAACCATTAAAAAAACTCATTAAAAAGTACTAACTCAAATTTTATTCCAGCTGTGGTTTATAGTCAGTCGTGAGTCTTGAGTATGATGTGAGTGTTTACAATTTTTGAGCCATTGTATGGTTTTTATTATACACTGTATTCTTTACTTATTACTGCTATACAGTTCACTGCTTGACATAGACTTTTATAAATTATCATAAATAACAATCACAGAGATTTTTCCTACAGTTGCCATGGTTGACAGCCACAAGTTTTTATCAGGAAAATGCTACTGCCCCTCTCCTGTTTTACAACTCTTACGACACGCTCGGGATGATATGGGGAATGGGAATCTACTACAATTATCTTATGCCTTTACTACAAGTCACGGTAATACTCGCATATGATGAGCAAATTTCACAAACAAAACTTTTCGTTGCATGATATTACACAAGGATCGACAAAGTACACTGCCGAACAAACTCCTGTCCTTTTGATTGTCTTATAGGGGAAATTTTATCATAAATGCCACGCTGGGCAGGCGAGTTGATTAACACTGTTTTTATTATTTTCAGTTGTTATCTAGAAGATGGTGCTGTCGATCTTCTGAAACAGAAACTTTTTTATTCAATGTAGATTATAAATAATACTTATTGAAAGTCAATTTTTTTCATTTACCACTGGTTCACACAAAAACCTCTGTCCTGGGAAGAACCAGCAAGAAACCCAGCGGGACTATCTTTTTTTACTTCAGATAATAGCTTACAATCATGTTTGCAATTAACACTGTCGTCTCTTACCAAAAACTCGTAATAATATTATGGGGCAGTGTAAATTCTTTACATCGCTATAACGCGGCGAAAATATTCTTCATTTATTATAAATGTCATTACAATAAGCATGTTTAATTTAAAATTTATGAATAGATGTTTTTATTATATATAGACAAGTCTGGGTATAATTTAAAACTAAAACATCTTTTATCAGACGAAAATACATACAAAAACCCTACAATTAATACGCTTAAAATAGATTAGAAATCCTGATTACACTATTAGTCACACTGGGTATAGAATATATACCTATACTAACCAATATTTAAACGGTCATTTTGCGGATGATTCATGTAACAAGTGTTTTCTTAAATAGATTATTAACTACGTACTATTAACAACGTACTAACTTTTAAAATCATACTTAATAGTATTTTATTTTTTTATAAAAATATTTTATATTTTTTGGTCAGACATGCAAATTTCCTCTTGATACTTTTCTTTTCAGCGCTTAAAATATCTCGAGGACATGATGTGACACAACCACCAACATACTGCGAAATTAAAACGGACGAAGTGATTCCTATACCATAAGAAATAAGAGTGCCCGTTACCAGCCGTGGGAAGTATCGAGTATGTATCTTTTATTTATTTACTTTACTTGTGGAATTCATGAATGATGTTAAAAAAATTGAAATGTATTTATTATGAACAGTCTTTTATATTTAAACTGACGAATAGAAAACTTCTTTAAAAGTTGTCAACAAAAGAACTAAAATTTCCCAAAGCAAGGACTAGAGAACAACTTAAGGGCTTCATTTTTCTTAAGAGGCTGCTATCATCTGTAATACTCGTCTACCTTTATAACTTAAGTGAAGTAAATTATTATTTTTCAAAAAAAAAAACTTTGATTCGATTCGCAATCCAAATTATTAAATTAATCTGTTTCATTGATTACTTAGACACAGAAGTCTGTCTCTTTCCCATACCCATGTCATTTCATAAAATATTTAAATCTGCAGCGGAAATATTAGTTTAAATTTCGCATATATTCTTTTTAGACTAAAGGTGACAAACGAATATCGGTTAGCTTTAAGTAGATTTCAGGCTACGCTATAATATAATAACATATAGTATATAGTTCATAGCACAACAATATCGCGCACTATACATTGTTATGGACACGTCCACACTGTACTATGCGTCCACACTGGACTATATTTAGACTTTTTATAGTGTGCAATTTTGTTGTGCCATGAGCTATATATTATATGCTTTATATTATAGCGTAGTCTGAAATCTACTTAAGAATCAAAATATAGATGCTTTGAAACCACTGAGTGACCTTTTCCAATAAAATAGGTATCCGGTAATACATTTATCTCGCTCGTGAAAGTCCAGTGCTGCACATGGGCCTCCCTCATTATTTGGATTTGCCTTAATCGTCACTACTGACGATCGAAGTGTCAGACGTTGCGTACTTTTGTCACTGCTTCCCGTCACCGGGCTGAGTATTTTACGTCTACTGTTAACAAGATGATTATACCGCCATCCGCTATTTAATATTTGTAAATTGAATCGGCTATAAAAAACTAAAGAATATTTTATCAGTGCGTAGATTTTGTGAGCCATTTATACGACAATTTTACGTATTGACATAATATCCTCTGAGGTGGAAATGAGCTTCATCTGAAAATATGATTTTTCGATAAAAGTGCTCATCTTCGATCAAGCGGTCTTCGGCCAATTGAGCAAACCGAAAACGTGTAGTGTGGTCATGCGGCTTCAGCTCTTACAATAATTGAACTTTGTACGCGTTCATACCAAGATATTTATGCAAAATTCTTCTCAAAGAAGTGCGTCAAATGTTCAATTATTGAGAACGATAACCGAGTTTATGTTGTTGGTTGTTCACGCACACTGAGCAATAGCAGCGATGTTTTCTTCGGCTGAGCGCAGTGGACGAATACGTAAACGAGTTGTTTTATCCAACCACGATCCAGTTTCACGAATTTGCTTCAAAAATTGATCCACTAACTTCGTTTATGGCACATCCATTTTGTCAAATAATTTTCGTAAATTTCTTACAGTTTGAGTAGAAGAAGTATAAATAAGTTTTTAATATTTCCCAACATTGTTCAAGCGAAAAGCGATCCATTTTTATTTCAATTTTCATTAACTAAAAAAATTTCCATTAACTTTCAATCACATCGGAAATATAATCAAACGTTCCAACCTCAAAATAACGTTTGGTTTCTTCACCAAACGTTAGATTACCCAACCTATATAATATCTAACAACTAATTCTTTATTTCATTGTATTTTAAAAACCATTTTCACATATAATGGAGCGGTGTACTGGGAATTTTTATGCGTTACTGCATAGTGAGAACCGTCTTAGAAGAAATAACTATTATTAGAGTAGAGAGGTTTTAAGTTAAATATATCAACTTTATAACTCTAAGACATGGTATTTCGATAAATGGTTGCCTCCAGATAATAACATCAAATAGGTTACGTACAAGCAACAATTGTTCTTCGAAAATGGCTAAGAATTTCAACTATATAGGTGAACGAAGGACCGAATGTCCGTTTTATCGTACCAAAATAAAATAATTATTTTCACATTATCACAAATTGATCCACTAATAGCGTTTATGGCACATCCTTTTTGTCAAATATTTTCGTAAACTTCTTACAGTTTGAGTAGAAAAAGTATAAATAAGTTTTTAATATTTCCCAATTTTGTTCAAGCGAAATGCGACCCATTTCATAAAAGTCAAGCAAACTAACTTTCTATCACATCGGAAATGTCATCAAACCTTCCAACCCCAAAATAACGTTTGGTTTTATCACCAAACGTTAGATTACCCAACCTATATAATATCTAACAACTAATTCTTTATTACATTGTATTTTAAAAACAATTTTAACATAATAGAACGGTGTACTGGGAGTACGCATAAAACAGCAAAGTGAGAACCGTCTTAGAAAAATAACTATTATTAGAGTAGAGAGGTTTTAAGTTAAATATATCAGCTTTATAACTCTTAAACATGACATTTTGATAAATGGTTGCCTCCAGATAATAACATCAAGTAGGTTACGTACGAGTAACAATTGTTTTTTTTTCAAAAATGGCTAGCAAGTTCAACTATGTAGGTAAAGGATCGAGTGTCCGTTTTATCTTACCAAAATAAAATAATTATGCCTTATTATGTTGCAATGGTCATATCCATATCGTGCCGTGGGTGTCTTATGGGGCTACAGAAGAAAATGAAACAGGAGATTCGCAACAGCAGCAGCCAATCCTTCTATGACAAATATCTTCTCTTTGACTTAATAATGTACTCTAGACCGAATTTTGGTCGTGGCAATAAGTCTCAATGAAGAGCGAGGCACGAGAATAATACACCGCCAACTTTCTGACTCTGAAGGCTGATACTGAGAATTTCTTGACAGAAATCCCTAATAATTGATTATGGCACGACACGGGCTTCGATCCCGGGACCTCATGATGAGCTACCTCGTTTACGACAAATCTATCAACGGGGCAGTCATGAGCTAATTTATGGGGGAGGGCTGGAACTTTTAATAGGCTATAATAAACGAATGTATTAATGTGCAAAAATGTAAAAAAATATTACTTGTAAAAGCACAGGATATCGCAGTCCTTATTAGTTCTAAGGGATCCGTCTTTCTTAATACTTTATTCTGAACTAAAAATATTAAATTGATTGTCGGAGTTTTTAGAAAGAGTTCAGTTTGGATCATACACGGAAATTAAACGTCTACCCAAAAGACGTTAGTCGGAAGATTTTCATTAAATAAATTTAGAGTTCATAAATATTTCAATGTCAGACTTTCGACACTGACAGTTTAATTAAGAACATTGCTGAACGTAGTATGCATTCACTTGGTCGTGTTATTTTACCTAATGGCAGTATTGAAACCAACCCATCGCTATACACACAACCAAAACATTAATCACGTCAATATTTTAAAATTACGACAACTATTATGTTATACTATAGTTAGTTTACACTATTTCGATCTGACACTATTCCGATGGTATCCCGGACGTCAGTTTGAGTGAAATTAGAATGGCTCTCTAGCACCTTAAAAACGGCAAAGATCCAGAAGAGGATGGAATTACAGGGGAGCTACTGCGCAACGGATTACAAAGCTGAAGTGTCAATGGGCCGGCCATATTGCTCGAAGAACCGACAACCAATGGGTAAAATAGGTTCTCGAGTGAGGCAGCCTCGTACCGATAGGCGTAGTGTAGGGTGACTCCTCACTTGGGAGAGGCCTATGTTCAGCAGTGGACTTGAGAAGGGCTGTTATGATGATGATGATGACTGTTACTAAAGTTAACGCTTCTTGTAGCTTTAAAGTCTTAATAAATAACAACCAGGGTGCTTGCACTAAATTTCATACTACGTTTGCTATGCTTTTTAGATGACACTGATGAGAATGACACTTTTTTTCGATTTTAATTGCTAATTTCTCAAATATTTAGTTCACACTGAAAACAAATTGTAAAATAAAGTATAACGATAGAACTTTACTAGTACAATCCATAAATTACTAGATCTGTTAACTCCAGAGGTTAATTCTCTTACGCCGAGACCACACGTTGAGGAATGGTGTCGCAATATACGAGTATGTGACCAAAAAGTAATAAATACGGCATGAGGAAAGTTAATCCTTCTTTTGCCAGCATGTACGTCCACGTGTCACTTAAAATAACTTGCCAACACTAGATTTACACGTTACAAACTTAAATTGTGAGCACGTTACGGAAATGGTACGTTCCATAACTGTTAAAGATATGCTTACTTGTTCTTACTTTAGTAACATCATCTAACTTTGGGAGGTATGATCTCTGTAGGTTACTTTCATTTTCTTTAGTATTAAAATAACGTTTTAACACTCAGTGTTGAACTAAGTTTCAACGCTAATAGTCTAAAATTATTTCCAAAATTGGTCACGGAGGGCAAAGGAAGAAAAATTCGTAAACATAATTGTGATTTTTAATACAGATTTACCTTACCTTGAGTGTGCATAATATTCTAAATTGTACGGTGGTAAGAAACCCACCGGACAATTTAGAGTATGTACACTCTTTGTTCATAATAATAACAAATGTACATTGTTATAATTATGAATATCTATAACCTTGTTTAAATTTGTGATATTTTATGCAGTTAATGAAATACATGATGTGAATAACGTATTAAGTGACTTTAATTATATTTCATCGCTTCATTTTTGAGATATAATTATTCACCAGGTAGTCCCCTTAACCTACAGGTGACTATGCACGCTTTAAAAGACAACTCAACTGACTAAACTAAAGTTGGCTGTGAACCGACTTACCCCTACCACCGCTGACTCAGGGACGGAGTGAGTCGCCATTCTGAGCTCATTCCTTTTTCGTGCACGGTGACGACAGCACGCGTCTCCCAATAAGTTTACACTTTATTCTAGCTTTTTTTTTGTAAAGTATTTATAATTATAATTAAAAATTATAATGCCAAAACGAAGTGCGGATGAAAAAATCGAGCGTAACGAACGCAAAATTAGAAAATTACGTGAACGGGATGTCGCACGACATCGCCGAATACGGGTCATATCATCAGAATATTCCAATAATGAAGGTAAGCATATTTATTTTTGTATTATAATGATTCACTATGAGTCAAGATTACGTAAAATTTGTTTCGTTAGCACGTGTGGTTTTTTACACATGTTATCAGCTTTCATCAGAACAGGCCGTGAGCCTTGTTTGTTGAAAAAATTACCTTCATCAGGACAGGCCGTGAGCCTCGTTCGTTTAAACAAAATTCTTCATCATGGCATGCCGTGAGCCTCGTTCGTTGAAGTAATCCACTTTTCTAATCCTAAAAATATTATTTTTAGTTGTTGAAGACGCCGACCACCCTGATGTAATCCTTATAGCTAACACAAAGACCTCGGGATTGCTTCAGGGCAGAGTACCACAACACCCGAGCCCATGCTGGAGCCCGAGCTTACACCGGAACCTGAGCTCACACTGGAACCAGAGACCAGGGCGGAGAAACCATTAGAGCCACTAGCTTTAGAGGCAACTTTGACGAAACAAAACCAGAACGGTGAATCATCTGAACCAGAATTAGACTCTGAATTTTTAGAAGCCCTCGGTGAGTCCACCAGCGATACCCCAGAGTTTTGAGAAAGAATTCACGAGAGTTTAGCCAAATTTTGGCTTACTTTACTCGTCAAAGGCTTGCCAAAAGATAAAAAGGAAAAAATTCTGAAGGAGTACCTAATCCCGGACAACTGTAGGTTGCTGCAAGCACCTAAACTAAACGCAGACATATCAGCAACAGTTATAGACTCTGTAAGAAACAGAGATAAGATCCTGGTAGTTCACCAACAGCAACTCGGGTCGGGGATAACGACCATTAACAGGGCGCTCAATATTCTCTAAAGTGGGGATGACAAGAAGAATGCTATCCAACATCTTAGCAATGACTGCCGTATTCTTTCGGTTTTGCATATGATAAATACGAATAGCCGCATAAAGCTAATTACACCAAACCTGGATAAGGACTTTCTCCACGTAGTTCAAGATTCAGTAAGAGACGAAACTTTGTTCGGTAACAAACTTTCAGAAAAGATCAAGGCATCCAGAGCTATTGAACGACAGGGTCTACAAATCAAAAAGATTAATCTGAAACTTTCCGCCTCTCAATCCACTAGCAACCGCTCTTCTAGTCCGGCCCACCTCGGTACTCAACGAACCGTTGCAACCGAGGTGGGAAGATAACTTCGACGCAGAGCCGCCGTCCATACCCGAGCTCGACGCAACAGCAGACAGCATCGAAGTCTTCAGCAGCGAACAAGACTCGTGCCCCAGCGCCGCAGTAACTCAGGTATATGCAGGTAGAATTAAATACTTTTTTAATTGTTGGACGAGAATTTCATCCAATTCAGTAATTTTAGATGGATACAAAATGGTCTATACATACCTTTTTGCAAGGAAGTCTGCCAAACAAACGTTCCTAGCAATACTCTTTCGGAGTTAGAGCACCAGGAATTGTCAACTGCGATTCAAAAGCTGATTAACTTAGGTGCCATAACAGAATGTCTTCCAAGTAGAGACCAGTTTGTCTTTAAAATATTCCTTGCCTCCAAGACAAACGGCAGCAAGCCTTTTATATCAAAGTTGAAATCGTTAAATAAATATGTTTCAAAGTTTCATTTCAAGATGGAAGATTATCGAACAGCGGCAAACATAATACCCCAACACGGATACTTAGCTACAAATCTGAAAGAAGCCTACTTACTAATTCCGATTCATGCTGAACATAGAAAGTATTTAAGATTTCAATTTGAGAGAAACAATCAGACCACGACCTACGAGTTTACGTCAATGCCCTATGGGCTGTTAGTGGCTCCCAGGGTATTTACTAAGATTATGAAAGAAATCGTAACTCACTTGAGAAGCGCGGGCTTTAGTTCAGTAATTTATCTAGATGATATTCTCTTCATCGGCAACACTTATGAGGATTGCAGATCTAACTTAAATGAAACCTTGAAACTATTACAATGTCTAGGTTTCGTTATAAATTTTGATGAAAGCTCGCTCCAACCCAAGCAAAGTTGTAAATTTTTAGGTTTTCTCTTTTGCACTAAGAATCTAACCATTTCTCTCCCAGATAATAAACTTAACAGTGTTGCGCAATTAGTTTAGAAGTTTATTCGTCTACCCACATACACTATTCGAGAATTTGCTCTATTAATTGGTGTTCTAACTGCAGCGTGCCCGGCTGTCCAATACGGTTGGTTATACACCAAGTTATTGGAACGTCAAAAATATCTCGCGCTACTTGAAAATCAGAATTATGAGAGTAAAATAAATTTACCTAGTATTATCCTTGAAGATCTTACTTGGTGGACCAATAACATCAAAATATCTCGCGCTACTTGAAAATCAGAATTATGAAAGTAAAATCAATTTACCTAGTATTATCCTTGAAGATCTTACTTGGTGGACCAATAACATCAAAACAACATTACATCCAATGCGAAACGCCGGCTATAAAATTGAAAACTACACAGATGCTTCACGAACTGGCTGGGGCGCAGTGCGCGATGAAGAACGCGCTCGCGGAGGGTGGTCAGTTAGCGAACGCAATTACCATATAAATTATCTGGAACTATTGGCAATTTTTCTTGGACTCAAAAGCTTGGCACCTAAAGAAACTAATTGCGCGATACTATTACGGGTAGATAACACTAAAGCCATTAGTTATGTAAATCGCATGGGCGGGGTACAATTCCCCCACTTAAACGGGATCGCTCGACAAAGGGGATTGCCCACTCTTCATAGACACTTCGGCCATGGGTGCCCACATATAAAAGTATATAGATATAATAATATGTAATTAAAAGAATGAAATGGTAAAGGAATTGTTTTAAAAAAAGACGGGATTTTAAAGATATATAAGTTTTTATTTTCACAAATACAGTTTTTTCAACAACTACTTTTATCAATTTTATCGCGTTTTATTTCTTTGATTATTAATTCCAGACGTTTCGGGTGCATTCCAGCACCCATGGTCACGGCGGACTGAGGTGACTGACGTTCCAATGTCAATGTTGAAGTGATGTGGAGAGATTCTTAATAAATTACTCACCAGTCACTTTCTATAAAATTTTATTGTAAGCAGAACAGTTCACACAATTAAATAGTTCACCTATGCTATAGTTCACAGCTACAATAATTCACGAATACAATAGTTCACATATAAAATACTGTTTATAATTTAGCACAAAGCATAGCACAGAAGTTATTAGCACAAGAAGGAAGAAACAGTTCAAAGCAAGTAGCAAATACAAACAATAGCCGGGCACAAGCGTCATACGTCTTACCGTCACAGTAATATATTCTTACTAACTGCGTGGCGGGTGCGCCGCTTCGATGTCTTCAATCTTTTGTTCGATACATTATCGGGGCGACTTTACTACTCAACGACTTGATCACGATTTCTGCGACGATACGACACGACTTCAAGGTAAGTTTTATATTACTTATTTATTTTTGTATTTTATTTTAATTTTAATTGTTTATTTTTATTTTTCAGATTAATGACGCCACATCACTCCCACCCAGAGACCATCTATGATGGGCAATAATAATCAGGTAATTTAACTCTGCGTCCTGAGCGCGTACAATTTCTCTCATACTCTTCTTTTTTGTTTGCAGGTGGTGTTCGACATGCAGAAGCGTCAGAGGTTGTATAGGCAGATTTTATTCTATCTATTGAGACAGTTTGTTCTTTGCCTTTCACGAGTAATTTGTAAATCTTATCTCCTCTTTCTAGCACTTTGAAGGGACCGGTGTATGCTGGTTGCAGTGAACCTTTCACAGAGTCATCCCTGACATAAACGTGAGTCGCATTTGGTAAGTCTTTAAAGATAAATACTTTTTTACTACCGTGACGTGTTCCAGGTGATGGGCGAATATTGTTCATTATCAGCCTTAAGCGTGATAAGAAATCCGTTATGTCTGTGCTTCTTTCGCTGTTGTTAGAATGCAGAAATTCTCCTGGTAACCTAAGTGATTCACCATAAATTTACTCAGCGGGTGATGTTTGAAGGTCTTCTTTTAATGTATTTCTCATACCTAATAGTACTAATGGCAATGATTCTGTCCATTGTTGATTATTGTGGCATACAATAGCGGCTTTAAGCTGTCTGTGCATCCTTTCTACCATACCTTTACAAGCTGGGTGGTAAGATGTAGTTCGCTTATGCTGAAATCCGATTAGATTGGATAGATGTTTAAATAAGGAACATTCGAATTGTCTTCCTCGGTCTGTGATGATTTCAGCAGGACACCCAAAACGCGAAATCCAGCCATTAAGAACTGCTTTTGCAACAGTTTCAGCAGTGATATCTGATAAGGGTATTGCCTCAGACCATCTGGTAAATCTATCAACTGCTGTAAGACAATAGCGATATCTATCTGATAGAGGTAAAGGTCCAATGATGTCTATATGGACGTATTGGAATCTGGCAGGTGGTAATTTGTATGTACCTAAAGGTGCGGAGACATGACGTGTTATCTTTGCACGCTGGCAGGGGTGACACGTTCTTGACCATTCACGACAGTTTCTCTTCACTCCTGGCCAAACGTAGCGTTCTGTTATCATCTTTGTTGTGGCTTTGACCTCAGGATGGCTCAGCGAATGTAAACT
Source organism: Parnassius apollo (assembly GCA_907164705.1). NCBI lineage: Eukaryota > Metazoa > Arthropoda > Insecta > Lepidoptera > Papilionidae > Parnassius > Parnassius apollo. The sequence continues at coordinate 4,855,499 of CAJQZP010000058.1, forward strand.
CTCAAAGACTTGTTTCCTTAAGTTTTGAGGTACGTAAGGCCTTTGATTTCCAGTTCCATCATCACAATATACGTCTGTCTTCGTGCCAGGTATTGGTACTTTACTTTACTGGTAATCTAAGTGATGTCCCACCTTTCAGAATTTCTTTCAATTCCGTATCCACGTTCTGCATTTTGGCTAAGGTAACCAGACTAACAGGCTGAGCTAATTCTTTAACTCTTGAAAGCGTATCAGCTACTATGTTATCTTTTCCGGAGATATGTTGGATGTCGGTGGTGAATTGAGATATGAAATTAAGATGACGATACTGGCGGGATGAGCACTTATCCTTTCTGATGTGAAATGCATAACAGATTGGTTTGTGGTCAGTAAAAACAGTAAAATGTCTTGCTTTAAGCATGTGTCTGAAGTATTTCACTGACTCGTATATAGCAAGAAGCTCCCTGTCGTATGGCGAGTATTTCTGTTGCGCTGGTTTCAGTTTCTTAGAGAAGAATGCAAGTGGCTGCCATGATCCATTCTTTACTTGCTGCAAGGTGGCACCGATTGCCTTATCTGAAGCGTCGGTTACCAAACCTAATCTTGCGTTCAGATCTGGATGTGCCAAGAATGCTGCTTGACAGAGGCTAGTTTTGCAGTGCTCAAAAGCATGTAGGGCTTCTCCAGATATATCCACGGAACGTGATACTTTTGCGGACCCCGTCAGCAAAGAGTTTAATGGTGCCTGAATTTCGGCAGCTCCTTTGATAAATCGGCGATAAAAGTTTAACATCCCTAGAAAACGCCGAAGTTCTCGTACGTTTTTCGGAGTGGGGAAGTCTTTGATGGCTTGAACCTTACTGTCCAAAGGCTTAACACCGTTGACTGTGACGTGATACCCTAGAAAGGTGATCTCTTTCTTACCGAATTCACATTTGCTCGTGTTGATAACCATACCGAATTCCTGAAGTTTTTCAAAGATTTGGCGAAGGTGGTCAAGATGGCTGTCTTCATCCTGGGAAAATATTAGAAAATCATCCAGGTACGCGAAGCAAAAATCAAGTCCTCGTGTTATTTCGTCTACAAACCTTTGAAAGGTTTGGCTCGCATTTTTTTAAGCCATAATTCATATATGGAAATTCGAACATACCAAATGGTGTGGTGATGGCTGTCTTCGGAATATCATCTGGGTTGACTGGTATCTGGTTGTACGTTTTCACCAAATCTAGCGTAGAAAAAATTGTACAACCCGATATGTAATGGGTAAAGTCTTGTAAGTACCTGATGGGATATTTGTCTGGAATTGTCTGTGCGTTCAACATTCTTTAATCTCCACATGGCCGCCATCCGTTATGTTTCTTTGGTACAAGATGGAGAGGAGAAGACCACGGGCTCTCAGATGGACGTGCTATTCCACTCTTTATCATTGCCTCGAATTCTTGCTTCGCTATTTTCAGTTTTTCTGGTGATAATCTTCTTGGGTTGTAAGACACAGGTGGTCCTGGCTTAGTACGAATGAAGTGGACGGTACTATGCTTAGGAGCTTGCGGTACACCTGACGATCGGGTTATCTCCGGAAAGTCACGTAGTAATTCAACATACTTTGAATGACCTCTCATGGTTTTAACTGAAGCTATCACATTAGCTGTAGTAGGCTCAGCAGATGTTTGCAACGAAGTACTGTTATCTATTAACCAACGGTTACGACAGTCGACAATGATATGGTAGAATGATAAGAAATCAATTCCGATGATTGCTTTGTTTACATCGGCTACTACAAAGCGCCATGAAAAATCTCGTCGAAGTCCCAGATTTAGTTCGAGATGAGCATAGCCGTAGGTGGGTATGGTAGTTCCATTTGCCGCAAAAAAGTTCGTAAGATGTTCGAGGTCGTCGTTGTTTAAGTGCCGTACGCGGGAAGACACAAAGGTCGCTTCCGGTGTGACAAAAAGGCGACCGGATGAACTGAGGCAATCATTTGTCGCCACTAACGACTGCCCTGATCGTTTCCCTGTTGGTAATCACAAGGCTTAACGCACTTATTAGCCTTATTGCCGAATTTATAATGATAGTAGCAAAATGGAAATCCTCTATAATTTGACTGAGACCGATTAGGAGTATGACTGTGACTGTGACTATGGTTGCGGTCTCGTTTGTTGTCTCTATTTTGTGACCGTGATTTTCTTCGATTTCGAAAGGATAATGCTTGCACTTGACGAGTAAGTTCCGCGATCTGTTTTGATATTGTGTCAAGTAAAGATCATGGTGCTGCACTTTTTAAATACCCGACGTTTCGAACGCTTTACAGCACTCATGGTCACGGGCAGGACTGAGATTTTCAACGTCCATATGTCATAGTTAACCGCGGTTACCATAGATTAAAATTTAACTTTTGTTCCGATCTATGCAGTATGAACTTATGGTATCTTGAAGTCTTGCAGTTGTATGCTTGGGTTGGGATTTAATTTTATTTATTATAGGATCCCAAGCAGATGGTAGCACCCAGCCATCTTCTTTATTGAAATTAGGATGTTTTTTGATTTCAATAGCCTCGCGAATCATCCTTGGAAGGAATCGGTGTTCTTTAGCGAGGATTTGCGGTCTATCAAATCTGATGTAGTGACGGGGGCGATCCTGTACGTGTTCACAGACTGCAGACTTCCCGGAGCGTCTATTCTTCACATCAGCTATATGTTCTTTGACGCGGGTTTTAATTGATCTTTTAGTTTGTCCTATGTAGGAGAGACCACATTCACAATCAAGCTTGTACACTCCTGCATCTTGCAGAGGGACGTTACACTTGACTAATGGTAAAAACTGACCAATCTTCTTCGGCGGCTTGAAGTATGTTTTGATGGCAGCGCGCTTCAAGATGTAGCCAATCTTGTCAGTGACTCCTCTAACATATGACAGTACAGCAGGTACACGCTCGACTGTGGCCGGCTTCACTCGTTCTCTGTGACGTAGGGGTAAGTATTCGTATTCATTACTACCGTGGCGTTTCCCTTATAAGGGAAACGCCACGGTAGTAATGAATACGTCAGATTATAATTCTAAAATACTAGAACTTTTGTCGGATGTGAGTACTTATAAAAAGGTTAAAAACGACCCAACAAATAGCACACTAAAACAACTAGTGACCTCATAAAGAAACACTCCGAAAAATTAAATCTGGACGTAAAATGGATAATATCTACGTGCGCCAAATCACCAAAATTGTATGGGTTACCAAAAATACACAAGCCCAATGCTCCATTACGTCCCATAGTGAGCCAAATCGATTCACCAACTTACAGATTGGCTCAACACTTAGCGAAAATACTCTCACCACTCAGGCGACATACAAGAGCACACATAAAGGATTCCTACCATTTTGTCAGCGAGATTAAAGACCTACATCTGGCAGACAATGAAACTATGGTCAGTTTTGATGTGCAGTCATTGTTTACATGCTTACCTGTTGAAGACTGCATCTCAATTGTAACTAGAAGGCTGGAAGAAAACAACATGCCCGTAGAATATGCAGTATTACTCAGACACTGCGTTACATCTGGCTACCTATTGCGGAAGGAGGAGTTCTACAAGCAAGTAGATGGTGTGGCGATGGGCTCACCTGTATCTCCCATTGTCGCCGACATATTCATGGAAGACTTTGAGGAGAAAGCCATGCTTAGTTCTTCCATAAATCCAAGTTTCTACAAGCGGTACGTAGACGACACTTTCACAATTCTACCTTTAGATAAAGTAACTGCATTTTTAGACCATCTTAACTCTATAAATTCTAAAATTCAGTTCACAATGGAGTTAGAGGCAAACAATTCCTTAGCTTTTCTAGATGTGTTAGTAATTCGGAATCCTGATAACACCTTGAGCCATACTGTGTATAGAAAAAAAACCCATACAGATAGATATTTAAACGGTGATTCTCACCACCATCCTTCACACTTAGCTACCGTGGGTAAATCTTTGTTTCAGAGAGCACGAGGGATCTGTAACAGTAAACACCTGGCTGCAGAGCTCCACCATGTCAAGCAAGTTTTGCATGACAACAAGCTTCGAGTCCCGCGCCTACGTCACAGTGAACGAGTGAAGCCGGCCACAGTCGAGCGTGTACCTGCTGTACTGCCATATGTTAGAGGAGTCACTAACAAGATTGGCTACATCTTGAAGCGCGCTTCCATCAAAACATACTTAAAGTCGCTGAGGAAGATTGGTAAGTTTTTACCATCGGTCAAGTGTAATGTCCCTCTGCAAGATGCAGGAGTGTACAAGCTTGATTGTGAATGTGGTCTCTCCTACATAGGACAAACTAAAAGATCAATAAAAACCCGCGTTAAAGAACATATAGCTGATGTGAAGAATCGACGCTCCGGGAAGTCTGCAGTCTGTGAACACGTACAGGATCGCCCCCGTCACTACATCAGATTTGATAGACCGCAGATCCTCGCTAAAGAACACCGATTCCTTCCAAGGATGATTCGCGAGGCTATTGAAATCAAAAAACATCCTAATTTCAATAGAGAAGATGGCTGGGTGCTACCATCTGCTTGGGATCCTATAATAAATAAAATTAAATCCCAACCCAAGCATACAACTGCAAGATTTCAAGATACCATAAGTTCATACTGCATAGATCGGAACAAAAGTTAAATTTTAATCTATGGTAACCGCGGTTAACTATGACATATGGACGTTGAACATCTCAGTCCTGCCCGTGACCTTGAGTGCTGTAAAGCGTTCGAAACGTCGGGTATTTAAAAAGTTAAAATATACGCGATAAATTCCGTAAAAACTAGTATTATTTCAATGTGTAGTGTTCGCGTAAATATAAGAAATCATTAAATGCATCCTATATTAGACATCTATAATTATACATAACAATCTAGTGGTGAAAGAATTTTCAAAATCGGTCAAGTACTTTACGAGTTTAGTGAAAAAAAAACATTTTCGTTGATAGTAGCGCCCTCTATAATAAAATGCATCCTACGTTTTTAAGCACCATAGAAAAAACGATTCGGCTCAGCCACCCGCACACACAGTAAAAACATAACCATCCTTTTTCGTCTGTAGTCGGATAAACAAGTGGTTGACAATTGTTGCGTATCGGCTGCATTGGATAAATATTTATTTTAAACGGTTGCTTTACACCTACATCGTAACATAATAATAATAATCGAAAAATTATATTAGCATTGTAATAATGATACCGTAAGTAATCGATCGGATAGGATCCCAAGCAGATGGCAGCACCCAACCATCTTCTCTATTGAAATTAGGATGTTTTTTTTAATTTCAATAGCCTTGCGTATCATCCTTGGAAAGAATCGGTGTTCTTTTGAGAGGATTTGTGGTTTATCAAATCTGATGTAATGGTGGGGACGATCTTGAACATGTTTACAGACTGCAGACTTCCCGGAGCGTCGGTAGATGCTTTTACTATAAACTGGAGCGGATGTTATTTTTACGCATTTCCCCCATTTTCCATAATATTAAATTGTTTAAGGAAAATAATGGATGACAGGGCTCACGGAATCCTTTTTTTTCCTTAATGGCCTTCACAGCCCTGATTCCCCTTACTACAGGGTTATTAGCATCTGATATTCTGTTCTTTCGCCCTAACAAGAATCTTTTACGATCACATTCCAGAGAACACCACCCTTTACACGCGAGCCTTACCTTGGGTGCCGCGAGGCTCTCCGGCAAGCTTTCACCCGAAGATGCCCACCAGAGGCCCTCAACCTCATGCTAGCATCGCTCTCCGATAGCACGGTAAAACTGTATAATGTTACCTATAAAGCATGGTGGAGGTTTTGTGATAACAGAAATAGTAATCCATTTCAACCATCTATATCTCCTTTTTTATCCTTTTTGACGACCAGTTTAATGCCGGTTGTTCTTACGGAAGTCTCAATTCGCATAGATGAGCGCTATCATCACTTCTCGAAACAATATTGGTTTAGACGAACATGTATGTCAATTGCTAAAAGGAGCTTGTAAATTAAGGCCAAACATTCCAAAATATACACAGACCTGGGACCCTCGAAGCGTTTTAAATCACGTTGCAGGGTGGCATCCCAATAAGACTTTAAATCTGGAAAAAATTACAAAGAAATTAGCAATTTTATTAGCCCTCTGTACATCCCATAGAGTACAAACCCTATCATTAATTAAGTTGGAAAATATATTATTTTCTCACAATAACGCTAAGATCATAATTACTGATGTAATAAATACTTCCGCCCCAGGCCGAGAGCAACCTATACTCCTGATACCATTTTTCTTAGAAAATGTGAATATTTGCCCAGCTACCGTTCTAAAAGATTATATTTGTGTCACAGAAAGAAAAGAACGGAAAACATAGGTAAACTGTTCCTCACTTACAAGCCACACATAGACCAGCCACGACGCAATCAATTAGTCGATGGATTAAACAAGTGCTCTCGGAAAGCGGTGTGGATACGTCAACGTTTGGCGCCCACAGCACTCGCCACGCCTCTACCTCAGCTGTGGGCCGCGCGGGCCTCAGCGTTGATGTCATCCGTAAAGCTGCCGGATGGACTCCTACATCGGATAGTTTTGCGCGATTTTACAATTGAACCCTTGTTGATGAGGGGAGCTTTGCATGATCCACTTGCTTTACGTCCAACCATTAGTTTAAATTTTTTGTATTATAAATACAAAAAACTAATTGTTCATATTATCGTGATTACATAAGGTTTCATGTACCGATCAGTAACTAATAAATATATTCTAAGAAATATATATTATTTTATTACCACGAAAAACTTCCTGCTCTAAAATTCTACCTGGTGAATAATTATATCTGAAAAATGAAGCGATGAAATATAATATAAGATCAAACGAACTTCTCAAGTGAATTTCGATCATTATTATATGTATCGCTTCATTTGAAGATATAAGCCATTACCCACCCTCCCATAGCAGTAGTTTGCTAGCCATAATATGGAAAGTTTTTCTCTTCACTCTAAAAATAATGAGCTCAGAATGGCGACTCACTCCGTCCCCGAGTCAGCGGTGGTAGGGGTAAGTCGGTTCACAGCCAACTTTAGTTTAGTCAGTTGAGTGTTTTTTAAAGCATGCATAGTCACCTGTAGGTTAAGGGGACTACCTGGTGAATAATTATATCTTCAAAGTAAGCGATTCATATAGTAACATATGAATCGCTTACTTTGAAGATATAATAAATCATAAGTAAGTAGTAAAATATAAGATCAAACGAACTTCATTTGAGAAGTTCGTTTGATCTTATATTAACACTTATTATTACCAATTCTAAAAAAAAAACTATAAGGTTTGTTAATTATCTTATTAAATAAAAAAAAAGAAAATCTTAACACTATACAACTCTCAAATCATTTTCTAAATTAGATAACTATTTGCGAGTTTTTGCCTATATAAAAATGACCTTTTTAATAATTGCATTGACATTCACAACAGTGTAAGAAAAGTTACTACTCGATATCACATAGTTGGTATTGACATACATATTATCTTGCTGACAGGCATTACATGCAACCATTGTTTTCTTAGTTGTAAGGTGATGCAATAAAGAATAAATCAAAACAATACCGGGAATGTCATGAATGATGAACAAATCAATAAATAAACTGCATTAGTTATAAATCTTTATTCTTTTTCGTTTTTCTTTTCAAATTCATCTAATTAAATTCCCGTTTCCCGATGCAGTTCCCATAATTTAATTACTTGAACTCTTATTTTATAAACCTTAAATTAAACTCATTAATAGGTACTAACACAAATTTTATCGCAGCCGTGGTTTATGGTCAGTTGTGAGTCGTGAGTATGTGAGTGTTTATAATTTTAGAGCCATCATTGTGTGGTTTTTATTTTACACTATATTCTTTATTTATTACTGCTATACAGTTTAGTGCTTAACATGGACCTTCATAAATTATCATAAATAACAATCATAGAGATTTTTCCTACAGTTGCCATGGTTGGCAGGCGGATTGGCAAGCACCATTTTTATTGTCAAGTTTTTATCAATAAAATGCTGCTGCCCTTCTCCTGTTTTACAACTCTTACTTACGACACGCTCGGGATGATATGGTGAATGGGAATCTACTACAATTCTCTTATGCCTTTAATACACGTCACGGTATTATTCGCATATGATGAACAAATTTCACTAAATGTGCGTTGCATGATATTACTCAAGGATCGATAAAGTCCACTGCCGAACATACGCCTGTCTTTTTAATTGTCTTATAGGGGATATTTTATTTCATAAATGCCACGCTTGGCAGGCGAGTTTGTAAACTGTTTTTAATATTTTCAGTTGTTACCTGATAGGCAGTGCTGCCCATCTTCTGTTTCAGTTTCACTCTGTTGTCTCTAACGACACCTTCGGTATGATATTATTGGGGCAGTGGAAATTCTTTTACATCGCTATAACGCTGCAAATATATTCTTCATTGATTACAAATGTCATTACAATAAGCCCAATAAATTGAAAATGTATGAATAGAAGATGCCGTAATTATATATAAGTACCCGGATGACCGAGCTTTGCTCGTTTTTTTTTTAATTACATTTAGATGCAAATTACATACTTATGAATAATATTTTTTGATATTATTGACATAATAGAAAAAACTGAACTGGTTATTTGAATAAAAAATCATGAGTGCAATTAGTTTAACTAAAAAAAGGGCTAGAAATAATAGATTTTCTCACAAAAGAAGGGAACTTGAAAAAAAAAGGAAAGAAAGGGAAGACAGGACGCGAACCAAGGCATTACGATTTCGCGACCGCTCGATATCCACTTGAGCTATTACGATCATTAATAAAGTATCAAAATTTACCTTCTTATATTGTAGCAGTTTTTCATTGCCGTTAACGCGCACAATAAACAACCCACGGTCTATTATCTGTCACATTATAAACTGGACAAACCCGTAATAAAAGTATTATCGAATGACATGAAATTTGCAGTTAAACTGCACAGAATTACGTACGAAGAAATTATCTGTAATATTGACGATTGTCTGTTTAATATTAATATCTGTAAGGAGGATTTAGAGGACATACGTCAAGACATTTCTTTCTTCTTACGGCGAAGGTCAGTGCAAGAAACTAAACCTCCACAAAGACGAGTTTAAAGCATTATACAGCGCAACTTACCAGAGTTCATGATTTTCCGCGCAAATAAAGGAAATGCTGCGGTAGTAATGGACACGTCAGAGTATAATTTCAAACTAGAACAACTTTTATCAGACAAAAGTACATACAAAAAGGTAAAAACAGACCCTACAACTAATACGCTTAAAACACATTCGAAATCCTGATTACACTATTAGTCATACTGTGTATAGGAAAAATACCCATACCATCTGTGGCCGTGGAAGGAAAAAGGGAGATCTCCCGCCGGGCAAGGTGATGTGCCCGGAAAGCGGCCAACACTCCGTGTGATAGTTCAGAGATGTTCTGTATATACTGTTTATGATTCGGAATTTTGATAGCGTGATTAAGCTTTGGTGTGTTTCGCTTGCGGCGCGACGACAGTGCCACCACATAACCAATATTTAAACCGTGAATTTCAAGACCATCCTTCACAGTTCGCTACCGTGAGAAAATCAGGAGCACAAGGGATCTGTGACCGAAAACATCTGGCCGCTGAACTTCAGCACGTCAAGCAAGTATTGCTAGAGAGCAAGCTTCGGGTCCCGCACCTACGTCACAGTGACCGAGTGAAGCCGGCTGCGGTCGAGCGTGTACCTGCTGTACTATCATACGTAAGAGGAAGATTAGCTACATCTTGGGGCGAGCTGCCATTAAAACCTACTATAAGCTATGTTTCTATGCTACAAAAATAGCTGACAAAAGCAGCGACGCTTCGGGAAGTCTGCAGTCTGTAAACATTTTCAAAAGCGTCCCCACCAATACAGAAGATTTCATAAACCACAAATACTCGGAAAAGAACACCTATTCCTACGTAGACTAATTTTGATAAACCACAAATCCTCAGAAAAGAACACCTATTCCTACGTAACTACACGGTGTTGATGGGAGACTTCAACGCAAAACTAGGCACAATGAAGGCGGTGAGCTGAAGTTAAGGAAATTTGGAATAGGGCAACGGAACCGTAGGGGCCAGCAGCTAGCTGACTTTATGGAGAAAGAGGGACTCTTTATGATGAACTCTTTCTTCCAGAAGCGGTCCCACAGGAAGTGGACCTGGTCGAGCCCCGACGGTTCGACAAAAAATGAGATTGACTTCATTATGACGACCAGACGCCAACTGTTCAGTGATGGATATCTCAGTGATTGCAAGGGTGAAAACCGGCAGCAATCACCAAGTGGTTAGAGGCACACTGAACCTAAACGTTAAGTTGGAGAGGTCTCGTCTAATGAAGTTAACGCTCCGTCCCCCTCGTGCTCTATTCCAGAATTCCGAAACCTTTCAGCTCGAGTTACGTAACCGCTTTTAGTACCTAGAATATTGCACTGCAGTGGACGATATGAATGACAAGCTCGTGGAAAATGTCCAAGCGTTCGGAGCTAAGTTCTGCAAGACCCGCTGCAGAAGAACACAAAAACTCTCCGATCACACTCTTAATCTCATGGCTGTTAGACGGGAGATGAGGCTGCAATCGTCAACAGATTTGACAACATACAGGCAACTGAACAGACAGATTTCCAAATGCATGTGGCGATTTACGCAACCTTAATACCGCTCGTATTAAAGAAGCGATCGAGCGGAACCAGTGCTCCAAAGTCTTTGCCAGAGATCTGTCTGCCAGAAAGAGCCAACTGTCAAAGCTGAAGAATGAGTGTGGCAGCATCGTTTCCGGGACACCGGAGATTTTGAGTGAGATTGAGAGGTTCTATGGGCAGCTATACACATCATCGTTGGAGTCACACGCAAGTGTGAGTAACGATCCAAGAGCAAGTCTTACCCGACACTATTCCGATGATATCCCGGACGTAAGTCTAAGCTAGATTAGAATGGCTCTCCAGCACCTTAAAAACGGCAGGGCCCCAGGCGAGGATGGAATTACAGCGGAGCTTCTGAAAGCGGGTGGAACACCGGTACTTGAAGTCCTTCAGAAGCTCTTCAATTCCGTCCTCCATGGTGGCACTACTCCGGAGGCGTCAAGCAAAAGTGTTTTATTATTTTAGAAAGGCGACAACGCTCTCTTGAGGAACTACAGACCGATTTCCCTTCTGAGCCGCGTCTACGTGCTGTTTTCGAGAGTCATTACGAATCGTCTCGCACGCAGACTCGACGACTTCCAGCCTCCCGAATAAGCCGGTTTCCGAAAAGGCTTCAGTACCATAGACCACATACATTCCCTACGGCAGATTGTACACAAGACCGAAGAGTACAATCTGCCACTTTGCCTAGCGTATGTGGACTATGAGAAAGCCTTTGATTCCGTCGAAATTTGGGCGGTGCTACAGTCCCTTCAGCGGTGCCAAGTTGACAGACGGTATAACGAAGTGCTGAAGTGTTTGTACAGTAGGGCTACAATGGATATTCAAGTACAGAACCAGAGTTCGAAACCTATCCAACTGCAGAGAGGTATAAGACAGGGTGACGTTATATCCCCGAAACTCTTCACCGCTGCGTTGGAAGACATTTTCAAGCTACTGGACTGGAAAGGATACGGTATTAACATCAATATCGAGTACATCACTCACCTTCGATTTGCCGACGATATAGTCCTTATGGCAGAATCGCTAGAGGACCTTAGCACTATGCTCTATTACCTCAATAGTGTCTCCCAACGGATAGGTCTTAAGATGAACATGGACAAAACAAAGATCATGTTTAATGTCCATGTCACACCTATGCCGGTAGTTTTTGGGAGCACTATGCTCGAAGTTGTTGACGAGTACGTTTACCTGGGACAAATAGTCCGACTAGGTAATTCCAACTTCGACCGAGAGGTCAATCGACGGATTCAACTCGGCTGGGCAGCGTACGGGAAATTACGACACATCTTCTCGTCAGGTATACCTCAATCTCTGAAAACTAAAGTGTACAACCAGTGCATGTTGCTAGTGATGACTTACGGATCAGAGACGTGGTCCTTCACTGCTGGCCGTATGAGGACCCTCAAGGTCGCTCGGCGAGCTATGGAGAGGGCTATGCTTGGAGTTTCTCTGTGTGATAGACTCAGAAATGAGGATATCCGCTGTAAAACTAGAGTGACCGATATAGCCCAACGGATTAGTAAGCTGAAGTGGCAATGGGCCGGCCATATAGCTCGAAGAACCGATAACCGATGGGGAATAAAGGTTCTCGAGTGGCAGCCTCCTACCGGTAGGCGTAGTGTACGGCGACCCCCCACTAGATGGAGTGACGACCTGGTAAGACATGCAGGAATTCGATGGATGCAGGTGGCTCAGGACCGTGCTCTGTGACGTTACTTGGTGGAGGCCTATGTTCAGCAGTGGACTTGTGAAGGGCTGTAATGATGATGATGATGATTACTACGTAGTATGAATCACGAGACTATTGAAATTAAAAAGAAAACTAATTTCAATAGAGAAGATGGATTGGTACTGCCACGCTGATTTAGATATAACCCCGATCATTTTTAGCGGTTTTATTTTAGAACTGAGTAATTCCGTGAAAGACCTTGGATTGCACATTGACTCCACCTTGAGCTGGCAAACTCAAGTGTCAAATGTTTGTCAGAAAGTGACAGGTATTTTGCGTTCTCTCTACCGCCTGAAGAACTTTCTCCCGTCCAGGACCAAGACGATTATTGTGCAGACCTTAATTTTTCTCATTTTTGACTATGGTGATGTGTGTTATTTTGACCTGAATGCAGAACTCTTGAACAAATATGACCATCTTCTTAATAACTGTATTCGATTCATTTTTAATCTTCGAAAGTATGATCATGTGTCTACTTATCGCTCTCAACTCAACTGGTTACCCATTCGTCAGCGCCGTAGTCTACGTGCACTCACTACTCTTTACTCCATCTTGATGTCTCCTAATCCTCCATCTTATTTAACTCCTCATTTTCAATATCTTAGCTCCAATCATGATAGAGTTCTCCGTTCTAGTAATAACCTTTTGCTTCAGTGCCCCCCTTTTAGTACTAACTTTGTTCAATCATCGTTCTTTGTTCAATCTGTTCTTCTTTGGAACGCTCTTCCTTCCGAAATCAGGAGTGCCGAAAACCGGATTACGTTCAAGTCTAAAGTGCGAGAAATGCTCGTCAATAAAATGGCAGAATCAACTTAGCGTTCGTAGTTAGCAGTATTTAATATTATATTTAATATATATGTGTGTGTGTATGTAATATATTATATATATATATATATATATACGCTTATATATGTATGAGTTTATATATGTGTATATATGTATATGTAAATGTATATATGTATTGTACATACTTCTTATTACACCTACCTCTTTTATCTCTGCACTACTCTAAGGTAGACTGGTAGATAATGCCTCAGGCATTAAGTCCGCCTATATACATCTAATGTGTATATGAAGTTAAATAAATAAAGAAATAAATATTATAATTAATAAAATTAAATTCAAATACAAGCATACCACTGCAAGACTTCAAAATAATATAAGTTCATTTTGCTGATGGTTCATGTACGAGTAACAAGTGTTTTCTTAAATAGATTATTACCAACGTACTAACTTCTTAAAAGCATACTTAATAGTATTTTGTTTTTTATTAAAAATATTTTATATATTTTTCGTCAGACATGCAAAATTCCTCTTGATGTTTTTCTTTTCAGCGCTTAAAATATCTCGAGAACATGATGTGACACAACCACCAACATACTGCAAAATTAAAACGGACGAAGAGATTCTTATACCGTAACAAATAAGTGTGCCCGCTACCAGCCGTGGGAACTATAGATTATGTATCTTTTATACTTTTACTGTACTTGTGAAATTAATGATTTATGTTCAAAAATTATTAAATGGTTTCATTATGTACAGTTTTTCATATTAAAACTGACGAATGGAAAACTGTTCTTTAAAAGTTATTGGCAACAAAAGAACGAACATTTCACAAAGCAATGGCAAAGAGAACAGCTTAAGGGCTTCATTTTTTTTTGCGCCCGAAGCAATTAAAGGGCTACCCTATACGTAGGGAGGCGGAAAATGCATTACGCATACCACGATAGCCGGTCTATCGTGGTTATGAGGGACTCACTGTCCTACCGGGGACCCTAAGTGATACCCTCTAAAAACCACCTTTGTGGACAGGCAGCCGGCTGATTAAGCTGTATTGTGCCTTATCGTGAGCGACCCTCTTTTGGGAAAAGAGGGCGCAGGCGGCTACGAGCCGCTGAGGGAGTGCCTACGAAGGCAAATTAACATTTAATTTGCCTTCGTTTATTATTAATTAATAGTTAATACAATAATTTAATTTAATTAGAGTTGGCCTGAGCCGCCAGGAGGCAGTTCAGGTCGTTTGTCAGTTTATTAGGCGGGTCCGAGAGAGAGTTTCTCGGCCTGCGGACTCGATAGCGAGAGGAGGGTGGGGCTGCATAGGTAGCTGCCTCACGAACTAATTGGTTTGGGTGCGACTCTGAGGCTTTGAAGAAGTTCTCAGAGAGTTTTTTAAGAAATTGTTGAATTGTTGGGAGCTCTAGGTCCCGATGAAGATCGGCATTACGGACGTACCAAGGTGCGTTCGCAGCTCGACGACAGAAGAGGTTTTGAACTATTTGGAGTTCATTAATAATATTAGAGTTTGCGTGGGCAAAGTCGGGGCCCGCGTAGGACATGACTGGTCGTATACAGACCTTATAAAGGGTACGCTTGTTTCGAAGGGACATTTTACTGTGTCGGCCCAACATACTGTTGAGCCTACTCAGATAAAACCGTGCGTGACGGGTTACTCTTTTGACGTGGGGCCTGAAGGTGAGCTCTGTGTCCAGAGTGACACCTAAATATTTGGAGATCGTATGCCAGGGGACAGGGGTCCCTAGCATACGTATTGGTGGAGTGTTTTTGAGACGGCGTCGTTTATAATCGAAGTGAACGGCGGAGCTCTTCTCCGAGTTCACATCGATGCGCCATTTTTTGAACTAAGATCCTAGGTCATCAACTGACTTTTGGATCTTGTTCCGTATGAAGGGCAGTGAGACACCTTTGCAGTAGATAGCAGTATCGTCTGCGAAGAGGGAGAGCTGAACACCTTTCGACGGGATGGGAATGTCGTTGGTGAACAGGATGTACAGCAGAGGAGCAAGTACTGAGCCCTGAGGGACACCAGCCTTGATAGTCCGTTGTGAGGATAGCGTGCCTTCGTGTCTAAAACGAAAGGTACGAAACTCTAGGTAAGAGGCCACGAGACGTACTAGGCGATCGGTGAGACCTATTTTGTATAGTTTGTAGATAAGGCCTGTATGCCAGACCCTATCGAAAGCTTTAGCTATATCAAAAAAAACCGCGATGGTCTTATGACGACGAGGATAGAAACCGCTGAGGATATATTCCACAATGCGGTGAACTTGTTGGGGACATGAGTGTTGGGCTCGAAACCCGAATTGATGGGGAATGATAAGAGGGTCACCGTCTGTGGGAAACAGATAGCGCCTCATACGTGATTGGATGACTCTTTCGGAGAGCTTGCCCATTGCCTTGAGGAGGCTAATGGGGCGATGACTGGAGGGGAGGTTAAGAGGCTTGCCTAGCTTGGGAATTCCAATCACAGTTGCCTCTTTCCACGTAGTGGGAAAGTAACTAAGGTTGAAGCAGGCGTTGAAGATAATAGATAAAAAGGTTAACACCTGATCAGGAAAGTGTTTTAGGGCTTGGTTGGAGATGCCATCCGCGCCCGGAGCCTTTTTAGGCTTAAGTCCTTTGATGAGGGATGAAATCTCATCATTGGACACAGAGATAGGTTTGGAGGCCGTGGGGCGTGATTTCCGGCGGCGGACCTCATCCTCCACTGCCTGGACGTGTGAGGAGTCGACGGGTTGAGAGCTAGGAGAGCATTGTGCGGCAATGCTATCTGAAAAGCACTCAGCCTTTTCCTCGTCCTCGAAGGCAACCGTGCCGTCGGGACGGGAGAGAGGGGGAATGTGGGTGATAGCGTCTATGCGGAGGACTCTGGCCATCTGATAGTACGATGTATGAGATGGAGAGATATTCTCCATGAGTTTACTCTTTTCGAGGTCTCGAAATTCAAAGAGGCGGAAGCGGAGTTCTCGTTGAAGACGATTGGCCGCGCGTCTATATTCGGGGGTGGGATATTTTGCTGCTCTCCGGAAAGCAGCTTTTTTGGCTTTTAATAGGTTGCTAATATGTAGGGGAAGCCCACTATTGTTAGCAACCGGGACGACCCTTTCGTTCTCCTTAAGGGAGGATTTAATAAGGGTGGAGTGTGAATCGACCGCGGTGTCGATTTTTTCGGGACTGTCTAAGTCCGACGGTAGGGAGATGGTAGAGTCCTGTGAGTCCAGAGCTTTAGCTAGGGACTCCTTGTATCCCTTCCAGTTAGTGAAGGTTTTCGTGTGTGTTGGGGGAGGTGGCTGATGGCCAAGAATGAGGGAGACCGGTCGGTGATCGGATCCTAGATCGTCTAGTGTCTCGATTGCTCTGAGGTTGAGATAAACTCCTTGGAGTAACGCAAAATCTAGTACATCGGGGGCGTGATCGGTGTTATCGGGAAAGTGAGTAACACCGAGGGGACTATGAACGGTAATATCAAGAGACTGCGCGATATCGAGCAGAATCTTGCCACTAGGGGACGTAGTATTGCATGTCCATTCAGTATGCTTGGAGTTAAAATCTCCAAACATAATGACTGAATTGCCTAAAAATAAAATGGCCTCAAAATCTTTTTTGAGTGAATGGGTTCCTGAAGGAATGTAACAGGAGGCTATGAGGATGGACTGATGTCCAGTCATAGCTAGCCTGCATACCGTGGCTTCCATGTTGGTAAGCTGTGGAGTAGAAATGGGCGAGCAATGAAGTGTCTTCTTGTAATAGATGGCCTTTCCGCCGCCTCGGCGGTCGGGTCTGTCGTTACGAAGAAGAGAGAAGTTTTTAATAGAAAGGCCTTTAGTGTCCATGGTTTTGAGATTAGTTTCCTGTAGGAGGAGGAAATCGGCTTCACGGTTCCGAAGAAAGAGCTTAAGCTCTGGGAGGTTATTTCGCAAACCGCGAATATTAAATGACACTAGCGATAAACCCTTAGGTTTGATACGACCGTGAGATTTTGGTAGATTAATTTGCTCTGACATTGAAGTTAAGTTAATTAGGTTAACTTAACTTACAACGCTAACAGGAGATTATTATGTTCTGCAAGAACGAGGAGCCGTTCTTGGGGGGACTTCGCAGCGCGCAGTTTGCGTGCTACTACCGTTATTTCCCTGATGTCTATATTCCTGATAGCGGAATAAAGTGTGTTGTAATCATCAGGTGTGGGCTCTGCCTCATAGGAGTAGGAGGTTGTCCGCGGGGGATCCGCCTTTTTGGGGCCCCAGGGGAAGACTGGAGGCTGCATGGGCTTGGAGAAGTCCGGAGGGGGGCCGAATTATGCCCTGAGGGGGGCCTAGGGGGACCCTGAGAGGGCCGAGAGAAGCCCTGGATGGGCTGAGAAGGACCCCGACGGGGCCGTTGGTAGAGGGCCGGGAATGAGCGGTCATTGACCGGCGGTGGAGCTTGCTTACTGGGGCGAGGTTGAGGCGCGCGGGGGCAGCCCTTGTAGTTAGCCGGGTGGCCTGTCTGTTTGCACAGGACACATGCGGGCGGGGATTCGGCGTCTTTGGGCCGGGGGCACTCTTTAGTGTTGTGGGGTTCGAGGCACTTAACGCACCAGGGTGGGGCGGCGCAGTTGGCCGCCGCATGACCGTATAGTTGGCAGCGGTGGCACTGCGCCGGGAATATAAGTTGCTTCTAATCTGTAGTACTTATATACCTTTATAACTTAAGTGAATTATTATTTTTTCTTAAAAAATAAAATTTCATTCGATTTGCACTCCAAATTATTAAATACTACTATAAAAACCTTTGTTATACTGATTACTTAAGACACAGAAGTCTGTCTCTTTCCCATACCTATCCTTCTTTTGACTCTTATATAAGAACTTATAATTTCCTTTATTTAGTTTAATCGTCTTATGTATGAAAAGATAAATAAAATAAAAAAAATACGTGTGGCACTAGGTGACTGCCGCGGTAAAGCTATTGCATAGCATTTTTTATTAACTTATGCAATTATAATTATTTATTTATTTTATTTATGCAGTTAAGTCTTTGATATTAAATCAAGTTACACTTTTTGAGCGTGGTGACCGATAAGAAAACAATTTTTTTTTCTCTTATTGAATAAATGAGAAGTTAATATTGTTTAAAATATTTTTAATATATTACAATACATGTAGGTTATTCAGGAATTTTTATCATTGAGTTAGGAGCTAGTGTACACGCATACGTCTAGTCGCACGCACACAAACACCGTGCCGAAGTCTGCCGAGTGCCGAAGTCTGCCGAACTGAAACGACGTTAGACGATGCACGGCTTTCAACGCCACACCTCCGTGCCCGTCGGAGTGGGGAGATTGAGGTTTTTCTTTCGTTACGGAATTATTGGATTCGGTCCCCGCGCTCAAGGCCCGCGATAGAAGCTATGCAATAGCTTAAAAGCCTTTTATTTCATGTATTGCACATAAGATTTTCTTGTAGTAATAATAGGTTATAAATGGACTGTTACATTTTTTTGTTACTATGTCATGAGTGAATAGTTATATATATTTTTTATCCCTTTTATTACATTTAACAGTGGTAGAGCCACGCGGCAGCTTTGCTGTTGCACGTATGGGCCGGCTCAACAAAGGAGAAAGCCGATCTTCTAGGCTCTTTCTTTGCGTCCAACTCGACTCTCGATGACGGGGGGAGTACGCCGCCGACCATCCCGCGGTGTGAGTGCTCCATGCCGGAAGTGCAGTTCACACAGCGCTCGGTTCGCAAAGCACTCCTCTCCCTGGACATCCACAAGTCGAGTGGGCCTGACGGAATCCCCCCAATTGTGCTGAGGACGTGTGCTCCAGAGTTGGCACCGGTTTTAACGCGTCTTTTCCGGTACTCTTACTCCCTAGGCGTAGTCCCAAAATCATGGAAGACGGCTTTTGTCCACCCGATCCCTAAAAAAGGCGACCGCTCTGACCCATCCAACTACCGGCCTATCGCCATCACCTCCTTGTTCTCCAAAACAATGGAGTCCATTGTAAACTGCCAGCTCATGAGGTACCTTGAGAATCACCAGCTGATTAGTGACCGCCAATACGGTTTTTGCCGTGGTCGGTCAGCTGGTGATCTTCTGGTCTACCTAACTCACAGATGGGCGGAGGCAGTAGAGTCCAAGGGGGAGGCATTGGCCGTTAGTTTGGACATTGCGAAGGCCTTCGATCGGGTTTGGCACAAAGCGCTTCTTTCGAAGCTCCCTTCCTATGGGCTTCCCGAGAAATTGTGCGATTGGATCACCAGCTTTCTTGCAGATCGGGGCATCAAGGTCGTTGTAGACGGTGCAGGCTCCGATTGCAAGCCTATTAATGCTGGTGTTCTACAAGGCTGCGTGCTATCGCCAACGCTGTTTCTTCTGCATATCAATGATATGTTGCAAACCCGTAACATTCATTGCTATGTAGATGACAGCACTGGTGATGCTCTTTACAACGGCCGAGCCAATATTTCTCGGGAAAACGTCTCCGAGTGCCGGGACAAACTTGTGTCTGAAGTCGAGTCTTTGCTGAACAGAGTCTCGGATTAGGGGCGACTAAATCTAGTCCAGTTTAACCCCCAGAAGACACAAGTTTGCGCGTTAACCGCTAAAAAGAAACCCTTTGTCGTATCTCCTCAGTTTCAAGGCACTCCCCTTGTTGCCTCAGCCAGTATCGGAATCCTCGGCGTCGACATATCGAGTGACGTTTTTCGTGGTCACTTGGAAGAGAAGGCCAAATTGGCCTCTATAAAGCTTGGCGTGCTCAGCAGAGCGGGAAAGTATTTCATGCCGGCACACCGCCTGCAACTTTACAAGGCGCAGGTTCGGCCGCACATGGAATACTGTTCCCATCTCTGGGCTGGGGCTCCCCAGTACCAGCTCCTTCCACTTGACCACATCCAGCGCAGAGCGGCTCGAATCGTCGACGACCGAGTGTTTTCCGATCGGCTCGATTCACTGGCACTGCGAAGAGATGTTGCATCTCTTTGCATTTTCTTTCGCATATACCATGTAGAGTGCTCTGAGGAATTGTTCGAATTAATCCCAGCCGCCAAATTTCGTGAACGCACTACGCGGCAAACGTCGCAATACCATCCAAATCATCTGGATGCTTGGCGGTCCACCACTGTACGTTTCAAGAGGAGTTTTCTTCCGCGTACAACCACTCTGTGGAATAGTTTACCACCAGCGATTTTTCCGGACCAATACGACCTGGGGATCTTCAAGAATAGAGCGTATTCCTTTCTAAAGTGCCGGAAACGCACCTGCAATTCCCCTGGTGTAGCGGTTGATTATGGGCGGCGGTAGTCACTTAACATCAGATGAGCCGCATGCTCGTTTGCCCCCCTCTTTTATGAAAAAAAAAACATTTTTATTTTCATTTCTGTCTCTCATTATATATGAATTTAAATTTATTTAAATTTAAATTAAATCAAATAAAATATTAAATGTACTTGTTAGAAATCATTCATTTCTTTTAATATACATACAATTTTTGGCTTTCAATATAATTAAAAAAAATTATGTGAAGATATACATTGCAAATTAAAAGGTACAATATATTAATGACATTTCATTTCATTTCAGTAAAATATTTAAATCTGCAGCAGAAGTATTAGTTTGTTAACTTTCGCATATATTCTTTTTAGAATAAAGGTGACAAACGAATATCCGTTAGGTTAAAGTAAATTTCAGACTACGCTAAAATATTGTTGCGCACCTAAGTTGATGTCAGGTACCTGGCACTAGCGTCATCTAGTGTCGGGAAAAAGAGCGAAGAGGGCTTCCTAAGAAAATGCCAATCTGAACTTTCGACCAACAGCGCCATCTAGTATCGAAAAGAATAATTAAGCTTTCTAGAAGCCCACACTCGAACTTTCTGCGTCTGGTCGGTCGGCGCCCGTACCTACGGGAATATTCTGGATGTTTCGGTGTAAAAGTGTATTTAAACCCGCTGCATGCCACGATCGGGGCAGTATTGAATTTTGCGAGACAAGAAAAGCTTTGGAGCGAAATAAATGGAATCAGTGTGATTAATTATTAGTGTCTTTTAAGTTTTAATTAGTGTAAAGTGAATTAAAGTGTTAATTTTGGTAATTAAATCGGCAGTTTTTATTGACACGAACCTCAAGCTCGTAACAATATAATAGCATATAGTATATAGCTCATAGCACAACAATATCGCGCACCATACATTGTTATAGATACGTTCACACTATTCTTTACTAAATACTCGTATTATTGACTGTGTATGGTGCGAGATATTGTTGTGCCATAAGCTATATACTATATGCTTTATATTATAGCGTAGTCTGAAATCTACTTAATAATAAAAATGTAGATACGTTGAAACTACTAAATGACCTTTTCCAATAAAAGGGGTGAAGAAGAAAAATGTAATACCGGGTGTATTACATTTTCTTCTTCAGCACGTGAAAGTCCAGTGCTGGATATGGGCCTTCCCCATTATTTGTATTTGCCTTAACCATTGGCGGATTTACCAGCAGGCTGAGTAGACTGGAGCCTAGGGCGGCAGATTTTTGTAGCGGCAAAATTAAGACTACTTTTTTTATGTTTTATAGAAATTAAAGAGATTTAAATTTTAAGAGGAAAGCTTAAGAAATATTTTCCGCCATTATCGGATATTCGGTTTTTTCAAAATTTAGTGACAACTGCGTCTGCTGAATGTTGCTTAAAAGTTTGTCGCTTTTTAGTTGCTTTTAGAGATCTACGTTTTTTTGTAAGTTTGGCACAACGCTGGCAAAAAATAATGACTAAAATCGAGAAAAAGAAAATTCTAAAGAGATTAAATC
>CAJQZP010000058.1:4882500-4885000 GCA_907164705.1 Parnassius apollo
AATATGATATTATAAAATGTTATGCAATGAGCGTATCTTATAAAAACATAGTAACATAGATGATAAATTTAAACTGAACACAGCAACATGAAACACATGAAAAGGTGTAGGATAAATCACAACAACATTGTAATAGCGATAAAAATAATAAGTATAGGAAAATAAAAGAGTAAATAATAATAGTATTGTTATATAGATGAAAATAATAAATAAATAACAGTATAAACAGGTATAAAGTAATTAAGAGAGGTTTTAATAATAATGTTTCAAAAAAAAAGTTAAACACCGACAAAGAAAATTTATTGATAAGAATGTTCTCTCATTTGTACAAAAAAAATTTAGAAAGCATGTAATTGGTATGAGGAACGGAAGAAAGGAATGTTCGAACGTGTAAATACGAATGATTTAGTTACGAAGTTTTGTCAATATTGGACTGATCACCCAAATATTAATGATGCTTAAACTGTGCGATTGTAAATGAGTGAGAATGGTGCACGTTAGTATATGGAAGTGGAGCATGAAAGTATATAAATAAAGAACAAGGTAATAAAGAAATAACGAAGGAATAAATATTTATGGCAATATTAAAAATAAAAGAAAATATGACATTGACCAATAAGTAATGGAGAGATATGGGAACCTCCATCACTGGTGAAGC
The DNA here is from genome assembly GCA_907164705.1 of Parnassius apollo. Lineage (NCBI taxonomy): Eukaryota > Metazoa > Arthropoda > Insecta > Lepidoptera > Papilionidae > Parnassius > Parnassius apollo. The sequence continues at coordinate 4,883,159 of CAJQZP010000058.1, forward strand.
ATATAGTCCTCAAGCAGGGTACGCTTCCGTGATAGGATGAAAAAATAAGAAGTTACGGGTACTAGGGAACAACGCCTTCAGTACAAGTGATGTACATGAGTTTACTCATATTAGTACTGTAAGGGACCAGAGAAGTCTTAAATTTGTTACCCTTAATAATGGTACATTGAGGTCACATCCTTCGTTGGATCATGGTGCGAACATAGTTTTCCTCTGTGACAATTCTTGGAGTCCTTTTAATGACTTAAACGTAGAACTCAAGGTTGTGCACACAACCCAAGGTACACTATTACCTTGATACAATACGAAAAAAAATATGTACCAATAAAATTAAATGATTATAATACCCAAGTAAATGGGGGGCCCATATGTATGTGTATAAAATACGCGCATGGTAAATATCATGAAATGAAATATAATTGCAGAGAGGTGTAAGACAGGGTGACGTTATATCCCCGAAACTCTTCACCGCTGCGTTGGAAGACGTTTTCAAGCTACTGGACTGGAAAGGATACGGTATTAACATCAATGGCGAGTACATCACTCACCTTCGATTTGCCGACGATATAGTCCTTATGGCAGAATCGCTGGAGGACCTTAGCACTATGCTCAATGACCTCAATGGTCTCCCAACGGATAGGTCTTAAGATGAACATGGACAAAACAAAGATTGTTTTCAATGTCCATGTCACAACCATGCCGGTACTTGTGGGGAGCACTATGCTCGAAGTTGTTGACGAGTACGTTTACCTGGGACAAATAGTCCGACTAGGTAAGTCCAACTTCGACCGAGAGGTCAATCGACGAATTCAACTCGGCTGGGCAGCGTTCGGGAAATTACGACACATCTTCTCGTCAGGTATACCTTAATCTCTGAAAACTAATGTGTACAACCAGTGCGTGTTGCCAGTGATGACTAACGGATCAGAGACGTGGTCCTTCACTGCTGGCCGTATGATGACGCTCAAGGTCGCTCAGCGAGCTATGGAGAGGGCTATCGGAGTTTTTCTGCGTGATAGACCCAGAAATGAGGATATCCGCAGTAAAACCAGAGTGACCGACGTAGCCCAACGGATTAGTAAGCTGAAGTGGCAATGGGCGGGCCATATAGCTCGAAGAACCGATAACCGATGGGGAAGAAAGGTTCTCGAGTGGCAGCCTCGTACCGGTAGGCGTAGTGTAGGGCGACACCCCACTAGATGGAGTGACGACCTGGTAAGACATGCAGGAATTCGATGGATGCAGGTGGCTCAGGACCGTGCTTTGTGGCATTACTTGGGGGAGGCCTATGTTCAGCAGTGGACTTGTGAAGGGCTGTAATTAAGATGATGAAAAAAATGAAATATAATTGAAGTGAATTGAAACTCCGGTTCCCGATATTTAATAAATAAATACATATATGCGTGAATAGAGAGAAATAAAGCTAGCTAAAAGTCAAAATATTAATTAAAAAAAAAAAAGGGAAAGTACGTACAAGATTTATGAAAAGAAATGATAATAAAGAGGCCTAACAATCTACAAAAATACAAGGTAATAAGGGGATCCCCGACCAAATCCATAGGGTTGGATAGATAGTTATTTTGCATTTCTATCTTAGGACTATTAACGCTACCTAAATTGCACATATAATAACTATAGGGTTCGATTCGCACAACTACACGTAAACAAATAAAAATATCAACCCAATATGATAAGTACACTTTCGCGTAAATTTATATAAATTTACAAGATTTTTTTCATATTTAGGCACAATAATTCATATTTACAATGATTCTACTTTAAATAATTTTTTTTCTGTCTCATGTTTTCTTATGTAAAATGTGTACAATTTTGAACTACATT
>CAJQZP010000058.1:4890000-4958817 GCA_907164705.1 Parnassius apollo
AGTGCATGTATGAAGAACTTAATGAACATGAAATAAGCGAAAGAGGTATGTAAGGATCGTGACACTTGGCGATCTGTTCTCTCTGGCTACCCCGTTAGGGATTGTGCGTGAAGATAAGTAAGTAAGTAAGTAAGTAAGTGTAAATTTTGTATATCGATGATGCCGCTCCCTCCATCTTGGCGTGGTAATGTGAGACGCTGTGTACATGATCTGGGGTGGTGTTTCTGTTTACTGTCATATGTGTATTAATTGTGCGTTGAAGTTTAACTAAATCACTCTGAGAACATTATATTATTCCAAAAGAATAGATGAGAATGGGAATCGCGCAGGTATTTATGGCTTTTATAATATTATGTGAATTTAGCTGAGTTCTTAATATTTGGTTTATTCTAATTTAAATTTTTTTAGTTAAGTCTATTTTTGATTGTTTTTGATGTATCTGTTTGGACTGATGGAATCCTAAGTATTTATATGTGCTATGTTCGTCCATGGGCTCTATTTGTTCACCAGTATTGAGTATAAATGTATTGTTTATTGATTTTCCACGAATGATAGAATGTACTTTGCATTTATCAACACCAAATAGGAAAATGACTGTGTTAAGTCTGCTAGTTTTGTAAGTTCACTGTTGTTGGTTGCATAAATTTTTATGTCGTTTATACACAGTAAATGTGACAGAATATTATATGATTTATTATATTTTATATTATTATTATGTGGGGTATCTATATAGTTTTCTCATCTGGTTGGGATGTATAAATATATAATTATAAATGAAAATGAAAAGATAAATATACATAAATATTAATAAAATAAAATAAATACAAAAATACATAAATAAATAAAAGCCCAATTAGATGGAAGCCCTCGGCAGGGGAGACCAAACGGCCAAGGGTTAGGGGGAAAGGGAAAGAAACCGGCGGACGATGCGGGCAGTATCAAGGAGCACCGCCTTCTGCATTTGAGCCCGGAACGGTCCGTCACGGAGTTCCAGTGACAGTCGCCTCAGATGACCAGAGAGGCTAACTGGGATTAGCCCATTCGCAGAGACGACTACAGGAATAATTTCGGTCGGCATACCACCCCACATGTCGGTCACCTCGTGAGCCAGGTCCAGATACTTTGATTGCTTCTCTGTTTCGGCTTTCACGAGGTTCTCGTCATACGGTATGGTAATATCGACCAAAAATATCCTTGACTGTGCCCGGTCCATCGGCACAATATCAGGCTTATTCGCAAGAATAGTCCTGTCTGTGATGATGGCCCGGTCCCAGTAGAGCCTGGCGCGGTCATTTTCGAGCACGGCTTCCGGCAAGTACTTGTAATACGGCAATTTCCGGTCCACGAGACCGTATTTCAGAGCGAGCTCCTGGTGTAGAATTCTGTTATTATTATTATTATTATTTATTATTATTATTGTGGGGTATCTATATAGTTTTCTCATCTGGTTGGGTTCTATAAATATATAATTATAAATGAAAATGAAAAGATAAATATACATAAATATCAATAACATAAAATAAATATAAAAGTACATAAATAAATAAAAGCCCAACCAGATGGAGGCCCTCGGCAGGGGAGACCAAACGGCCGAGGGTTAGGGGGAAAGGGAAAGAAACCGGTGGACGATGCGGGCGGTATCGAGGAGCACCGCCTTCTGCATTGAACCTGGAGCGGTCCGCCACGTAGTCCCAGACGCCTCAGATGACCCGAGAGGCTGACTGGGATTAGCCCGTTTGCAGAGACGACTACAGGAATAATTTCGGTCGGCATACCACCCCACATGTCGGTCACCTCGTGAGCCAGGTCCAGATATTTTGTTTGCTTGTCTGTTTCGGCTTTCACGAGGTTCTCGTCATACGGAATGGTAATGTCGACCAAAAATATCCTTGACTGTGCCCGGTCCATCAGCACAATATCAGGCTTATTCGCAAGAATAGTCCTGTCTGTGATGATGGCCCGGTCCCAGTAGAGCCTGGCGCGATCATTTTCGAGCATGGCTTCCGGCAAGTACTTGTAATACGGCAATTTCCGATCCACGAGACTGTATTTCAGAGCGAGCTCCTGGTGTAGAATTCTGGCTACTAGGTTGTGCCTGTGCAAGTACTCAGAGTTAGAAAGCGCCGAACAACCGGAGATAACATGCCTAAGTGACTCACCGGGATGGCGACAAGCTCGACAGATGTCGACGGTGCCATCCTTTAGGATGTATCTCCGATAGTTGTTGGTCTTAATAACCTGATCCTGTATTGCACAGACAAAACCCTCGGTTTCCCCGAAGAGATCACCAAAGCGTAGACAGTGGAGGGAGGCTACTGTGTCTACGAAAGGCTCATGTAGAGCCTTGTAGGACCTCCCGTGGAGCTCCTTCTCCTTTCATACGGTCTCCCGGTCGGAAATGCTCTGCACTGCCGGGTCTTGCCATTGCTCGTTGGCTAAGGATAGAGGGGTAAGTCCTTTATCACAAGAAATGACGTCCTTATAGAATGGATCATCCGATCTCGCCAGGAAGTAATCACGGAGGCTGCACACTTCGCGATTATGCATGGTGAGCGCGCTCAAGAAGCCACGACCACCATGCTTCCGCGGCAAGTACAGCCTCATTACCGACGATCTCGGATGATGCATCCTATGGGACGTCATGGTAGTGCGGACTTTTCTATCCAGGGCGTTAAGTTCAGTCTGAGTCCACCTGAGTATGTCAAAGGTATACATGAGGACAGGCATGACTCCGCCGTTATATGAGTGTGCCTTATTCACACCGGACAAAAGGCTGTTAAGCACTTTGGTCAAGCGTGCATAAAACACGTCGCAAACTGACTGTTTCATACCAGTCTCATCGATACCGATGTTTTGTGACATACCCAGGTATCGGTATGTTTCAGCCTCGGAAAGGGTCCTTAAGTTGACGGGCATAGATAAGTCTACGCCCTCAGAGTTAGCAACCCTTTCCCTTTCAACATGGAGGACCGCACACTTATCCGTCCCAAGCTCCATTCCAATGGAATTGCTAAATTCACAAGTGATGTTTAGCAATTTCATAAGATGGGAGCGACTGGAGGCGAATAACTTGAGGTCATCCATATAGAAAAGGTGGGTCACTTTTGTCCCTCCTTTCCGTAGCTGAAATCCCCTCCCGGAGCCCTCCAGTAAGGTACTGAGAGGGTTCAGAGAGAGGCAGAACCAGATTGGACTCAGACAATCGCCCTGGAAGATACCCCTTCTTATCCTTATGTGGTTCTCCGCAGCCATCATCCGCTCGCCCAGATGACAAAGGATCGTACTCCACTTCCCCATACACTGCTCGAGGAAGTCTCTAACTGTACAGTCTATCTTGTACAGCTCGAGGACTCTCTTTAGCCATGTGTGGGGCACCGAGTCGAATGCCTTTCTGTAGTCTATCCAGGCGGCGGAGAAGTTCCGACGGTTGCGTTTCACCACTTTGCCAATGACCGCGTCAATGAGGAGCGGTTCCTTGGTTCCACGACCACCGCCCCGACATGCATTTTGAGCGCGCGACATCACCTGATTTGAGTCCAGGTGACAAGTATTATTATTATTATTATTATTTAACATAATCTAATACATCGCATAACACATATCATAACAGAACAAGGGATGTTATAGTTATTAAATTTAGTCATAGTTAGATAACCTTTTCATATACTCCGAACTGTTTAAATTTAAGTTTAAGAGTTAGACCCTCGTCAAATTGTAATTAAAAGTGATGCTAGATTGTTCTAAAGCTTTACAACAGGTGTTATGTAACCTACATTAAATGATACATATGTAAGATGTAACATACGTACCTGAATAAAAATGTTTTATTGATGTTTTATTCATAACTAGCGATCAGCCCCGGCTTCGCACGTATGATTTCTGAATCTCTACAACAGCGCCATCTAACGGGTCCAAATGTGAATCTAAGCCGTTAAAGGACCTATTCAAATACACACACATTCATCAAAGTCAGTCAAATAATTTTTGAGTTTTAGCGAGACTAACGGAGAGCAATTTTATATATAGAGATAATTATTACGTAAGAACGTTCTATACTGGACAAGCCATACTACTTAATCTTGCAGACAGGTTGTATGTATAAAGTAATACTAGATTCCCGCATTTAAGATGCTGCTTTACGTTACCAGTTTTTGGTATTGTAACGGTCTCCCCCCTCTCTCATAATAATAAATATATTAGATATAATTAATTTACCCCTTTTCGATAATAATTATATATATGTGACCAGGATAAATAAAATATGTTTTGGTCTTTCTAAATGATCTTTCTAAAGGTTTAATAATAGGCCGTTTGTAATATTTTTAGCGTGATCGTCTTAGTTAGGACCCTTATTTACGTTGTGTTTGTTTTGTAACTTAGTTCTTTTAGGTGTCTTTTGGAAGAATGAATATTCGCTAGAGCAATTGAAAGCTGTTGGTAGTGCCTTATAAGTTAAGTGAACCCCGTTCACGAAGACAGGGCTCGAGAAAGGTTAAGAACGTAAAAGGTCTTTATTCCACTTGTATCAGGTTGACATTATTAATTTATTATTATTTATCCCTTCCCGCTTGGAAAAAGGCTCACAATATATTTATACATAATACCCGATACAAGGGCTTCGCTCTCCTACATTTATTTTAAAAAAATGTAGGGGAGGTACAACGGCCCCACACACGCCGTGCACGGTGAGTGCCAACCATTTTGATGCACTCCCCCGCAGGGAACGCTAATTCGGGAACTGGACCGTAGTCCACAGCAAAATAACTGGCGAACCAGTAAAAAAAGGCTTGGCCCCTTGTTAGTGCGTAAGCACAAACATCGACCGAAGTCGCGCATGTCAATGCGTGTAAACGCCAAACAGAATACGAACGAATCCAGCCACAGTGAATGTACGTCACACGGTTTAGGCAAATAGGCACACTGGCCGTAAACCCTCCGTGAGCGCCACCACCTGCCAGACCGCCGCTCCTGCAGACGTGATGTATGTGTATGGCATCATCACCAATTGCATGATCAGCACGGCTACTAGCCGCAGAGCGTGTCATGAGTCTACTGCTCACCTCAAGGGAATGGGGTCCCACGTTGTGCGGCTTTCGGCCGCAGCCTTGAGAGTCTCCTCAGATCCTCCCGCCAGCTACCACCCGCATGAGGTCGACACATATGCTCCACCAACCAATACAACGGCAGATATAGCCAAAAGGCAGTTATAAGATAAGAGTAATAATTCGCCATCAGAAAGGGTTTGTGTCACTGACGTTGAGTAAATGCATTTTCGATCATGTTTGTCTCACCCACCGACAAGTTGCCTTCAATCATTGAAAGGTGGGAAAGTTACAGAGATATAATATTACGTTGTTATATAAAACATCGTGGAGGGCAGACAGTCTGCAGCCCCGCAATGAAGGGACCCGACTTGGGCAAAGCTACTTAGGTGTGAGTCAAACCAAGACGCAGAGAGCGCCATTGAGAATAGCGTCCCACCAAACAACCATCGCAGAGACGCAATGCTGCAGAACGCAACAAGCATCAATACGACTATCGTCGGGCTTACACCATTCCAAGGTCCCCCATACATCCCAGCAGACATCACCACCCGTATACCTCCATCGACCAGAACCACAAGAGAGCGTCGAATCAGGCGCAGCACACCCGCAGATCCATCACAAGACGCAATACCGCAAGTAGCAGTAAGCATCAAAGCAACTATCATACGGGTAGCGCCCCCCTCACAACACACCCACATGACTCTTATCGACTTTGGTAACAAAGTTGGTATTGTTGTTATATAAAAAATATCACCAACGTATCATAGTAGCACGCTACTAAGACGCCAATGAACAAAACTCCACGTATCATAGCGCTAATGCACTAAGACATGAAGTTGAGTATGCCTGTTACACTTAAAAGTGCTACCAAACACACTCATCATCCCAATCCGAAAGATAGACGACACATCGCTATGCGCAACGACGTCGCCCACAAACGGTATGGGTGTGCGATGTCCACGGGAAAGCCGTATTGCTACAACAAACCCGCTTACCACCAGCACTAAGATGTTAATTGTATACCTCCATCGACCAGAACCACAAGAATGCGTCGAATCAGGCGCAGCACACCCGCAGATCCATCACAAGACGCAATACCGCAAGTAGCAGTAAGCATCAACGCAACTATCATACGGGTGGCGCCCCCCTCACAACACACCCACATGACTCCTATCGATTTTGGTAACAAAGTTTTTATTGTTGTTATAAAAAAAATATCACCAACGTATCATAGCAGCATACTACTAAGACACCAATGAACAAAACTCCACGTATCATAGCGCTAATGCACTAAGACATGAAGTTGAGTATGCCTGTTACACTTAAAAGTGCTACCAAACACACTCATCATCCCAATCCGAAAGATAGACGACACATCGCTATGCGCAACGACGTCGCCCACAAACGGTATGGATGTGCGATGTCCACGGGAAAGCCGTATTGCTACAACAAACCCGCTTACCATCGGCACTAAGATGTTAATTGTATACCTCCATCGACCAGAACCACAGGAATGCGTCGAATCAGGCGCAGCACACCCGCAGATCCATCACAAGACGCAATACCGCAAGTAGCAGTAAGCATCATAGCAACTATCATACGGGTGGCGCCCCCCTCACAACACACCCACATGATCCCTATCGACTTCGGCAACAAAGTTTTTATTGTTGTTATATAAAAAATATCACCAACGTATCATAGTAGCATACTACTAAGACGCCAATGAACAAAACTCCACGTATCATAGCGCTAATGCACTAAGACATGAAGTTGAGTATGCCTGTTACACTTAAAAGTGCTACCAAACACACTCATCATCCCAATCCGAAAGATAGACGACACATCGCTATGCGCAACGACGTCGCCCACAAACGGTATGGGTGTGCGATGTCCACGGGAAAGCCGTATTGCTACAACAAACCCGCTTACCACCAGCACTAAGATGTTAATTGTATACCTCCATCGACCAGAACCACAAGAATGCGTCGAATCAGGCGCAGCACACCCGCAGATCCATCACAAGACGCAATACCGCAAGTAGCAGTAAGCATCAACGCAACTATCATACGGGTGGCGCCCCCTCACAACACACCCACATGACTCCTATCGATTTCGGTAACAAAGTTTTTATTGTTGTTATATAAAAAATATCAGCAACGTATCATAGTAGCACGCTACTAAGACGCCAATGAACAAAACTCCACGTATCATAGCGTTAATGCACTAAGACATGAAGTTGAGTATGCCTGCTACACTTAAAAGTGCTACCAAACACACTCATCATCCCAATCCGAAAGATAGACGACGCATCGCTATGCGCTACGACGCCGCCCACAACCGGTATGGGTGTGCGATGTCCACGGGAAAGCCGTATTGCTACAACAAACCCGCTTACCACCGGCACTAAGATGATATGTCTAGGACACATCGGTTAGCGAGTCCAAGTTTACCTCGGACCAATTGCTCGTGAAGCAGCACACACGCCACCATAATATTCCTTTTCAAGTCCCTAATAAGGACTAGTCATTTTGCTACAGTACTAGGAGCAGTCGGTCACCCGACCACCCCATACAATGCTTATGCATCAAGGAGACCTTCAATAATAATGCTTTTGTATCATAGACCTTACTTTCATAAGTCATTCATATATAGGGTTCGAACCCACAACCCTACTATTGTAATGCATATTAATCATAGAGACCTTCTATAGTATTGCTTTTGTATCATAGACCTTACTTTCATAAGTCATTAATATATAGGGTTCGAACCCACGACCCTACTATTGTAATACAAATTCATCATGGAGACCTTCTATAGTATTGCTTTTGTATCATTGAGTTTAATATCATAAGTCCCTAATATAGGACTAGTCATTGTGCTACAGTACTTCAGGCAGTCGGGCTCCCGACCACCCCATATATATGTACAACTGCAGGTATGTACCTCCGACAGCTTCCTCCATACAAGACATCTATACGTGAACACCTTCCATAACTTAGGAAAATTTTCTTTAATACATGAACTCCTTCAACAACTTAGGAAATTTCATCTATACGTGAACTCCTTCCACAACTTAGAAAAATTTTCTTTTATACACGAACACCTCCCATGACTTAAACAATTTTTAACAAATTTTCTAATTATCTTATAAACGTTATTTAACTTAATTTTATAATATTTTTTGACTTGTATTTCTATTATTTATCTTATTTTAAATATTTTTTTCAAGTTTTTAAATAAATTTATTTATTACGAAAAACAATAATTTTGCCTTTAATTTACTATGTTATTGGGATAATGTCTGAAATATATTAACTTTATGTTTATTAATTTAACTTAATTGCTTAATATATATCTTTTAAGACTATTTTTGACGCCCCTTTATATTGAATTTAATTATTAATAATAATATTGGGCCGTCACAGTATCATTAACAGTTCGATGGCTCCGCAGATCAGTAGCTAAGCGGTTATGGCGCTGCACGGCCGCCGGTTCGATTCCTGCACAGAACAAGTTTTTGTAAAGCCATGCTGCAGCTATAAATATTATGGTGGTAGCACAAATGGGTTATCTCGGCCGAGGAAGGCCCACGCTCTCACAGAATACCAGCTCAATAGCTCAATGCTGCTGTGTTTCGTATGGTGGGTGTAGGAACCGAAGACCCTTTTTAGTGGAAACAAAGCATTCCATCTTAGTCCTCAGGGTTGGTGGCGCTTTTGCATTTTGATTCTTAAACGAGGATAAATGTAGATGTCTATGGGCCACAGCATCCACTTACCATCAGGTGGACTGTGTGCTCGTTTGTCACCCTCATTCTATACAAAAAAAAACATGTTAAAAACTGATCATTTAATTGACATTGCTTTACTTTATGATTATATATTGATGAAGAGCTCACTAGCTACATTTTACATTGCTAGTCGGATTATAAAACCACTTGAATCTTTAATGTTGCATATTATCGGTTTTTCCCAACCTACATACTTCCTGTCTATCTATTATAAATTATAATAGTCCACTGCTGAACATAGGCCTTTCCCGTAGATTGCCTTTGGATTTGGCCATAATTGTCACGTTCGGCTGGCGGATTTGCAACCGCAGTTAAGGATTTTTATTCAGCTATTATAATCTCTTGTTTTAGTTTCCATCTGTCGCCTCTTACGACACCCACGGGATGATATGGGGTTAGGTGTATGCTTACCCCACCACTAAACGGTTAAACTTGCATACATTATATGGTTATCTATCCATCTTTCAGAAATCTACAAGTTATACAGACGTTCCTTTTCAGTCTGGTTCAGGGTTACTTACGCGACAATAATACGAAAATAAATTCTGTTATGTTGGTATATTAAAATTAAATATACGAAATTCATTTCACTAAGTATTCACTAACCAATTAAACTATATCTATGCAATGCATAATTCCAAATGCTAAACATGAAAATACTAATATAATTTTAAATAATGAGGAGCTGAGTGAGTGAGTGAGTAGTTTTAATAAAATAACTGGTATTTACTCTGTAAATACTAAGAACAGACACAAGCTAGTGGTACCAGTTACGTGGCTCCACAGAGTGAGTAATTCATTTTTGAGGCGATGTCTACGCTTTTACATCAAATTCCCAGAAAATATACAAAATCTGACTTTCGCCAAGTTTAAAAACTTTAAGATACCAAGTTGGTATTAAAAGAGTTATTATATTATTAAAGAATTGTTGGAAAATGAAAAATAACCACTGCGAATGAAGTGACGGATACAAGCTATTTTAATGATTCTAAACATTTTTTTCTTCAAAATAAAATGCTCGTTCTTACCAGGACTAATTTTCCGATTCAGTGGTAAATTAAATATAAGAGAGACTTTCACTTGAAAGTATTTCTTATATTTAATTTACCACTACCATTTAAGTAGTACTATTAAAAATCAATATTGAATAATAAGTTTCTTTTTCTATTTCTATAAGATTAAATTATTTTTTTAACTATTACAAGCCAGTACTTAATTATTATCTCCTATGTGAAAGTGTACTAATTTAGCTTAACGAGAAAAAGCTTATTCTCCCTTGCCTTTCAATCGGATGGAAAGGCAGATGCTGACAAATAGTTTCACTCCATTGCTGTGCGCATTACGAATTACGCAAACAGTTTGATTCGAATTTTTGGTATATCGACAACAAAAGGACGGAGTCTGGTCCAGCATCTGGTTGTCTGATGGTAAAAGCGAGGTATTAAGTCATGCAATTACTTCGCACAGAAAAAACGGGGACAAAGAATACTGTAAAACACCCGAAATATCGGGAATTAAAACAAGTAAAAAATAAATTACATTAAACGTGATAAAATCCGTAAAATAAGCAGAGATTAGTAATTTTCTATATTATAGCTGTAGCACGAATGGGTCTGCTCGACCGGGGCAGGACCACGCTCTCACAGAATACATACATACAGCGTAATACTGCTGTGTTTCGTATGGTGAGTAAAAAGAACGGGAAAACCTTTTTACAGGAATCGAGGCATTTCATCTTAGTCTTCAGTGATGACAACGCATTTTCATTTTGATTCTAAATTGAGGATAAATGTGGATTTCTATGGACCACAGCATCCACTTACCATCAGGTGGACTTTGTGCTTGTCTATCACCCAATGCTATTAAAAACATAAACACGAGACTACAGACTTCCATTTAGCACGATCCTGACATACCTTTCTCGCCTCTTCCACATCCATATACCTACGCATACATGCTCGTCGGTTAAGGGTACTCTTAATTTGGCCCATTTTTAGTATATCGCCAATTTGGTCGATAAACTTCCGCCTAGGACGTCCCTTTCCGACTCTTCCATTCACTTCTGCAACATATAGTTGCTTTGTCAGTCTTTCCGCATTCATTCTTTCTACATGACCAAACCACCGAAGCATTCCTTTCTTAATCCTGGTCACCGCATCATCTTGCATCTCTTCTTTTATCACACAGTTTCTCACCCTAACATACTCCTTAGCGACCGCATTTCTTCTGCATTTATTCTACTCTCGTGCTTCTTCTGCCACACCCAACTTTCACTACCATACGTTAAAGTAGGGACTAATACAGCACTGTGAATTGCCATACGTGCCTTTTTTGACACATTCTGACTTTTCACAATAGAGTGTAGAGCCCCATTTACTTTATTTCCTGCATTCACTCGTCGTTCAATATCCTTATCATATCTCCCATCCCTGCTGAATACACATCCCAAATATACGAACTCATCCACTTGCTCAATTAACTCTCCTTCTATTCTTATTTCACATACCGTCTTGCTTTCATCTCTTTCAAAAACCATCACTTTCGTCTTACTTGCGTTCACTTTCATTCCCCTTTCTTTTAATGACCTGTTCATTAATGTAACCATCATTTGCAACTCGGCCGCCGACGACGCAAGTATGACTTGATCATCGGCGTACAAAAGGCATTTGATGGTTAACTCACCCATTCTTAACCCGCATTCTTCAACTTTCAAATTTTCCAAACAGCTGTCCATAAATAGGTTGAACAGCCACGGGGGAAGCTACACAGCCCTGTCTGACACCTTTATGGATGCCAAACCAGTCCGAGTAAACCCCGTTGATTCTAACACAAGCACTTGAGTCCCTATACAGAGACTTTAATGCCTGTATCAAACCAGCGCTCAACCTAAATGCGTTCAGCGTTTGCCATAAGACATCCCTGTCCACTCTGTCATAAGCTTTTTCCAAGTCCATGAACACACAAAAAACTTTTTGGTTTTTTGTTAAAAACTTCTCCGCGATCATGCGCATGGAAAAGACTTGATCTGCACACCCCATTCCCTTTCTAAATCCCGCTTGCACATCCCAAATTTTTTTCATCAGTTTCTTTCATAACTCTTTCAATTATCACCTTAGCATACAGTTTTCCCACAATGCTAAGAAGGCTGATACCACGGTAGTTTTTACAGTCCTGCTGTGACCCTTTTCCCTTATATATTGGGACTATCACGGCTTTGCACCAGTCTCCCGGTACCCGCTTTAGTTCCCAACATAAATTAAACAAGGTGTACAGCAAGCCTGCCACCACGTCCTCTCCAGCCCTTAGCATTTCGAGTGAAACTCTATCATATCCGGCTGCCTTACCTACTTTCATGCTTTTCATTGCTTTCATTATTTCATCTATACTTATCTCCCTATCTCTTTCATCTTCTTTCGGAATTTCTATTTCATTTAGTTCACACTTCTCCTCACTCATAAATTCGCTTTCAAAATATTCCTTCCATCTCTTTAGACTCAACACTTCATCATTCAGGATACAGCCATTCTCGTCTCGTATCGCATTCAATCTAGGCTGTTTTGAAAGTCCCCTGGTATTTCTTACGAGTTTCCAGAACATTTTAATATTTGCCTGGAAGTTATCCGATATTTTTCTATCATTCCTATCCGTTCTTTCTTGCTTTTTCCTTTCAACTAATTCTTTTAATCTCTTATTTAAACATTTAAACTCAGCCTTTTTTCTTTCATTCTCATCATTCTTACCGCCAGAATTACCAGCTTTGGTCGCTAGTAAATCTAGCCATGCTCTCTTTTTTGCTTCAACTTCCATACGTACCTCATCATCCCACCATAACGTATTGTCTTTTCTTTCATTCGTTCTCTTACTAACACCACATACTTCGGTAGCTGCATGCTATTAAAAAGTAATAAACGTATATAATTATGACACCACTGTTAGACGTTTCTTTTAAATTTTGAATCATTTTTTTAAATTAAACAAATTTTTATTATAGTATATTACGAAATATTACCCTTTTCAGTAGTCTAAAGAATATCACAAGCTTGGGTACTATTAGAATATCGTTTAAATAGTGGGTAATTTAAAATCTTCATTCTCTATAATTCTACCTTTAGGAATGGCGCTTGTTCCTTCTAAATTTTATGGAATCACTCCTGAAGAATAACTTATTTAATAAAAAAATAATCATTAAAATCTGTCCAGTCGTTTCCTCCGTTTCTATCGGTGAACATACGTATTGTGTATGTGAAATATATTTATAATGATTACACTTAATAAGGCACTTAATTTATTTAACTTTTATTTAACTTAATTTATTTATTATTTATTTAAACTTAATTTTCTTATATGTATGAAAAAACAATGTTAGTACGTAATGGGAGTAAAAATGGAATCACAGAGTACTTTCTAAAATGGAATATATGGCATAGATGAGCATAGATAACAAAACATGAGTCTTCCTTTTGTCGCGTTATAGACATGCGCTTTATGTTTACTATTTATGGTCATTTGCTCAATGTCTAACAGCCTTTCCCACCTTATTATTTTCTTCCTTTCACAGGTTTTACCAATCTGGCTTCTTTCTAATTCTTTGTGATCGGCGTTGTCTAATTTCTGGTGTGTTATTGCTAGTAGTAGAATTTTCAGGTAATGTAGGTTGCGCCGGTTCTTGTTCCTGTTGTTCTTGCATCGGCAGATCCTTCATCTTTACAGGACTAGATTGTGGAGTTTTCTCTATTTTAGGGTTGTTTTCTGTAGGTATGGCTTCTTGCAGATATATAGAATTTAGCTGATAGGTAACTGGTATGTAAGGTTTTTCACTAGTACACAAGGTTTTGATGATTTGGTCCACATGTCTATGGTGTATACTTCCATCTACCTCTACCTTATAATGTAGTTTTCCTCTTCTGTTTATAATATTTCCGAATTTCCATTTATTGCTGTCATACATTCTGATCTGTACTCTGTATCCTCTGTTAAATTCTTTAGTTACTTTTATATTATTATTCTTGCATTCCTTTTCTGTATCTTCTCTTATCACTAAATCTATCCTTGTTCTATACAATCTCTTAAACATCATCTCTGCAGGGCTCAGTCCAGTTGAGCTATTTGGTGTTTTTCTGTACATCATCAGAAATTTTTGTAGTTTGTCCTGTAATGATCGTTCTTAGCCATTGCTTTTAGTTTATTTTAAATATCTGAACATATCTTTCTGCTTGTCCATTTGTGGAAGGGTGAAACGGTGCAATGAACTTCGCTTGAATACCAATTTCTTTTAAAAATTTTAACATTTCTTCTGACCGAAACTGTCTACCATTATCTGAAACTTGAGTGATTGGTAGGCCAGTTGAGTATATTTATGGTTGATAATGATGCCAAAGATGTTGGTATGACTTCTAACCACTTTGTATAAGCATCCAGAACAATAAGGAAATATTTATTCATAAATGGTCCTGCATAATCGATGTGAATTCGGCTCCATGGCTCTTTTGGATATTCCCAACTGTGTACTGGTACTTTAACAGGGTTTTTCTGCGTAAGGCAACACATCTTGCATTGTTTAATCATCTTTTCTATATCTGTATCTATATTCTTCCACCACACATAGCTTCTTGCTAATGCTTTCTATCTTCACAATGCCTGTATGTGCTGTATGTAGTTCGTCTAAGATAATGGCTTGTAACTGTTTCGGTATAACAATTCTTGTTCAATAAAAATGCAGTTGCTTTGTAAAGAGAATTCATGAAGCCTTTTAGGGTCACTTCTACCAGATTGTATATCTAGGTAGAGCTTTTGTAAGTCTGGGTCTTTTCTCGTAGCTTCTCTAATTTCTTGTAGTGTAACTAGCATTTCTGAGATTTGATTTAAGTAAAATACATCATTATCTGTTAGTTTGTCATTTTGTGCCTCTGTAGACTTATTTGATCTTGAAAAGTAGTCTGCATTAGCATGTTCTGTTGTCTTCCTGAGTTTTATATCATAGTCAAATCCTGCTAAGAATTTTGTGTAGTGCACGAGCCTAATTGCTGTGGTAGGTGGTGTAGCTTTTTCTGGATGTAAAATTCTAGACAAGGGTTGATTGTCAATAATCAATGTAAATTTTCTTCCATAGCAGTATTAGAAGAACTTATTTAGTCCCCATATTAACGCTGCTGCTTCTTTATCAAGTTGGCTGTAACCTTTCTCAGCTTTAGTTAGGGATTTTGATGCAAATGCTATGGGTCGTTCAAGTCTTGTCTGGCATGATGTGTGATAAAACAGCTCCAAATCCAGTAGGTGACACGTCTGTAGCAAGGGTAACAGGCAAGCTCTCATGAAATGGTATTAATACTTTTTCTCCACTAACTTTATCTTTTAACTCTTGGAAAATTTTCTCACATTCTTTGGTCCATATAAACTCTTTATCTTTCTGTAATAGGTTGTAAAGTGGATTTAACTTTAATGCTAGATTAGGAATGAACTGTTGATAATAATTGATCATTCCCAAAAAGTTACGTAGAGATGATACATCAGTAGGCCGTGGGCTATTCTTGATATTGTTAATCTTATCTTGAGTAGGATGTAATCCATTTTTATTAATATTATGTCCAAGGTAAGTTACTGACATTTGGAGAAATCTTTAAATTTAGATGTAGTCCACATTTCAGTAACAATTGAATGTATGTACTTCCCTGTATAGCTATATCATCAAAAAAACAGGCTACACCATCTATTCCTTGTAGCGTTTGATCCATGTACCGTTGCCAAACATTTGGTGCTACCTTAACACCAAACATTAATCTTTTCACTTTATAGGTACCCCTACATGTACTAATGGCTTGAATCTCTACTGTCTCATCACTGGCTAACATGTGTAGATAAGCTTGATTAATATCAAGTCTACAGAAGTACTTTCCACCGCTCAATTTTGATATTCTTGGAATAGAATAATTGTCATTTTCAAAATTTTTATTTAAAGTTGCTCTATAGTCTGCACATAAACGTACCTTGCCATTTTGTTTAATTACGGTGACTATAGGTGTACTCCATTGTGAATAAGTGATTTTTCAAGAATGCCTGCTTTTTCCAATCTATCCATTTCTGCTTTTACTTGATTTTTCAATGCAAATGGTACAGGTCGTGGTTTCAAAAATATTGGTACTGCTCCCTCCTTTAGTTTAAATGATGCTTGAAAATTGTTAATTTTGCCAATGTCTTCTGTAAATAATTCTTTATATTCTTCTAATAAATTGTAAAGCTTTACTCTAAATTTTTGATCTGTTATATCACTTTTTCTTTATTTATAGTGTTAAGGTTAAATTATAACTTAAGTTCTCTAAGCCATTCTCTTCCAACTACCGGGTCTCTCTTCCTGTCTATAACGAATATTCTTCCTATAATTTCTTTATTATTATATGAAATTTGAATTTTTGAGTTCCCAAGAGGTTTTATAATTTCCCCGGTGTATGCTCTCTACTTGACTGTAGTACTTATTAATTTTGAATTTGGAAAATTCTTGTAGAAATATTCAGCAGAACATGTAGTAACTGCTGCACCCGTATCCATTTCTAAATTATGCAATTTGCCATTTAATGTTAAAGATATATAGAATTTGTCGCTCTGTACATATATGTTCTGTAATTTATTTATTTCATAGACTTCCTCCTCAGAGTTACTCTCTAGTTCTATTTGAATCTGTTTTTGCTCCTTGAAACAAACTTATTGTGTGTGTCCTTTTATTTTACATTTCCTGCAGTATAGTTTGTCTTTTATTCTACACGGTTCGCTGTATGGTTATTTTTCCCACATCTAAAACACTTAACATTTTTATTTGTAACTTCTTGTGTATTCTTAGCAAATGTATTCTTTTTATACTTCTTTACTGAAATTTTATTTATATTTGACTGTATTTCTGATCCTATTTCTTTAGTTTCTGATTTGAATATTTCAATAGCTAATGCAATTCTCATAATATCATCAAACTTTGTGGTTGATGGTTCTTGGAGTAGTCTTTCCTTAATTTCAGCATTACGCAGCCCTCGAATGAATTGTACACGGAGGTGTGTCTCAAAAGTAGACTTGTTGCAGTTGTTGCAGATAAAATTGCATTTTCCTCCGATCTCTTTCAACTCTGCCATATAGTTTGCAACTGATTCATACTTATTCTGTGTTCTGAGACAGAACTTATGTTGCTGTGCCACTTCCCCAGGCTCCGGGGCTCAGTAGCGAAGCTAGAGCTCCAAGCTAGGGCAAGCCCAAGATATAAATTGATAAAAATATAGATTGTTGTTTTTAGTAGTTTTATAAAAATACACCAATCTTGATCTGTCTCCACGCTTCAGTTTCATATTCAGTGCTGTCGAGGACGTGTTTAACAAAGCACACAGAAGGCATACCACTGCTAGATAGATTGTATTACATATCAGCAATTGCATAGCTTCGGTGGCTTTGAAGAAAGCCGTTTGGGTTTGTTTAAGCAAAAGAAAAAAAATATTTACATCCAATACAATACATGAACAAAAGTAAAACACGAACAAAGTATAAACAAACTATGTACAAAATTAAAAAAAAACAAACAAATTATTTACATTCTAATGGTTAAGATATAAGATAAGATAAGTGGAATCGTCTCGCTTTCTTATGGAAAGATTTAATTACGTCCACGTAAAATGTTGGTGAACGTTTTAATTGTACCAATAACTGTTTTTAATTGCGATAATTGATAAGTCTGAAATACACTCTTTACCTTGTATATTATCTCAACAAAGTTTAAAGATTTCCTCTCCGATTATCACTTTAACACACTTCAATTCATCACGAGGAACACTATTATCCTCCATTTTCATTAAAATTTTTTAAAAAAGCATAAATTTTGAACTCGTAATATTAAATCGCTTAAGATAAGCACACAGAGTAAATAAACATTGAAACGTGAAATGAACTTGCAAACGTATTGCCCGCGCACCTCCGCTTTTAACAAATTTATTCCTTCTGGCTTTAAATCTCTATACTAATAGCTATATATACAATCGTAGTTACATTTCATTATAGAATATTTTGCCATAGGTTAGAAAGAGAGCGATCGTCTTCTCGAAAGCCCCGTAAAAAGCACACGCGAGCGAGGGAGACAACTATTAGCTCTATTAAAACTCATTTTTTATGACAGCAGCAATACGAGGTCATCGGTCGACATGTGTCGAACAGTGAAGTGCGCGGGAAATTTGAAATAGCTTGAAACATTTTACGAGTTATTTTTTTAGTTGATATTATTGATTGATATCATTGATTGATTCAGGTTTAATAAGGCAAGCCCAGCTTTTCGGCTTTAATGGAAGCTTCGCCACTGCCGGGGCTATATGATTGCCTAGGATTTGCACTAATTCTTTGTAAGTTTTTGATTCAGGTTTACTTGGTGCCGTAATGTTTTTTAATTGCAATTTAAAAATATATGTAATTTTATAGTGTCGTCTGTAACTCCCTTTAAAGTGACGTAATTATGTAATCTTTGTAAATAACTCGAAAAACTTTCATTTATTTCATCATAAGGTTGTAAATTTATGCCACTAGTACTGTACACTTAGTACCTTGCTCAAATAATGCCTTTTGTAAATTAGCTTGCTGTGATTGCATACCTCACATTATTTCTATCATTTGCTTCAATACTGCAGTTATTTGTTGTTCCATTGTGAATTTTTATGATGGGAAAAAGGAATTGCGTGAAGCGGGTTATCATCACAGGATATGGAACCCCTGGATAGAAGGACAAAAGGGTGTGTGCACGTAGATTTTTTTTACAAGAATGAGGTTAAATAGGCGAGGTACACATACATAAACACTCACGCCTGTCACCCAGAGGGGAAGGCAGAGACTACGGACTTCCATTTGGCACGATCCTGACATACTTCTTTCGCCTCCTCTACATCCATATATCTACGCATACATGCTCGTCGGTTTAGGGTACTTCTAACGTGGCCCATTTTCAAAATATCGCCAATTTGGTCGATAAACTTTTTCTAGGGCGTCCCTTCCCGACCCACTCTGCCATATAAATTTGCTTTTTCACTCTTTCCTCATTCATTCTTTCTACATGACCAAACCACCGAAGCATTCCTTTCTTAATCCTGGTCACAATATCATTGCAGCATTGCATACCACATTTATCTCTTATCACGCAATTTCTCACCCTGTCATTCAGATTCAACCCTAGCATACTCCTTAAAGACCGCATTTCTACAGTATTTATTCTACTTTCGTGCTTCTTCTCCCACACCCAGCTTTCACTACCATACATTAAAGTAGGGACTAACACAGCATTATGAATTACCATACGTGCCTTTTTTGACACATTCTGTTTTTTCATAATAGAGTGTAGTGCCCCATTCACTCTATTCTCTGCATTAGGCGAGGTACACTTTTAATATGTCACTTTGAAGTTTGCGTAGATTCAATCACGTATCTCGTCGCCACTACTGTGTATGTGAAATATATTTATAATGATTACACTTAATAAGGCACTTAATTATTTATTTAAACTTAATTTTCTTATATGTATGAAAAAACAAGGTTAGTACGTAATGGGAGTAAAAATGGAATCACATAGTACTTTCTAAAATGAAATATATGGCATAGATGAGCATAGATAACAAAACATGAGTCTTCCTTTTGTCGCGTCATAGACATACGCTTTATGTTTTACTATTTATGGTCATTTGCTCAATGTCTAACAATACGTATATAGCAAACGCGTCGCATGTATTGTGTAACCCGCTCGTTTTTTGAACAAAGTTAAAGAGTGGTCTAAGGGAAACGAATTTTAAAAAGAAATTTAATACTTGAAAAAATGTTTTTGGCATTACGTTGATGTATTTAGTCCAAAATTATGTTATTTAAGCTACAAATCTGGCAAACGTTACATTGAAACAATAAAATCATTCGTCGCAAGCACAAGTTTGCTTGTGCCGCTATAAATCTGAGCAAATTACAATGTTACTCGTGGGAGTAAACGTTTCTAAAGTTTACAAATCGTTAAGAAGTTGTTGAAATGTGTCTATTTTGATTTCATGATTTTTCTTTTTCAATGCTCTAATAAAATACAACGTACGAGTAAAGAAATTTAAATTTCCATTACTTCACTTGTATCGACGTGGATGATTTAAAATTTAAGGATATTTCGTTAAACACAACTTTATGTGTAACTACGCAAATATTTAATGCAATGCAAGATTAAATGCTGCTGAGGAGTACCACTCAAATACTGAGATTGTATGATGCAAAATGAAACACTGTTTATCGTAACGCCGTGCTAATGATACTGAATTTATTATAAGAACAATATGTGCACAATGCATTCAAAATCATGAAAAAATGTACGGGTTTACTCGTACATATTGCCAAGCCTTAAACAAAGAAAGAGAATAAAATCTAAAAAGTATACAAAAATAAGAAAAATATTACTCGTCTATTTCACACTCGAACTTAATATTATCGTCAAACGTTCTGGATGTAGTCTTATCCGCAGTGCGCGAGCCGCTGAGTATGCGGCGCGCGGTCGGCGCTGGCGGCGGGCTGCCGGTCGCGGGGTTCGCGTCAGCTGGCCTCGCCGTGTTGATATAATGTAGTTTTCTTCTATATGGTAGATAGCTGCCGTTACTATTCCTGTGGCTACTATGAAGAACATGATGTATATCATAACGTGGTGGTGTATGTCATCATTTGACATCCCTTCATCAGATTGACTCAGCAAGTCTTGTATTTGCCTGTGATTTTCAGCAACAAATGGCAGCTGGTTGGTAGATGTATTGATGACAAAGTTCAATATGGACTCTTCAACCGTACTCCCGATATCAAAACTTCCTGTATATATTTCACTCTTATAGTCCTGTCCACTTCCAAAATGTGTCCCCCATAAGAATGCAATCTTGACCTATACTCATAAGGCCGCTGCCGTGCAGACTCGTCGTCGCCAGCCCAGACGAGCATAATATGCGGATCTTGCATTCTTCGCAGCATGTATACAGCCAATTATCACGAGAGTGTAATTTAATCCATCTGTCGGGACACTCCTTTGTTTCTCTACGACAATATATTTGATTGCTGTCATCCATGATTACTTTTACGTCACATATAGACTGACCCATTTTAAGTTCGTATAATTGACTAGTAATGGGGCATAATAGGTTAACGTCATTGTATCTTATGCAGAGTTGTAAATCATTCTCCGACAACGACATAAAGGTATCTTTTCTTTTACTTCATCTGAGCTTTTCGTAAATTGAATGCTATGTTGTCGGTAGAAGGTGTGACGTAGACTGAGTTCAAATTTCTTCCTTGCGGTATAGGTATGACTACTAAGTTCATAAGTGTCAGTACTGAGTAGTGGCACTTTCACTTTAATTATGACGTAATCTTCGGGTATTCTTGCCTTTACTAGTAGCATTTTGAATAACTCCTTACTATTTTGAACGTTGACCGGGACTCAAAACTCTCCTTGAACACGTCTTGATATGTTATTTAACTGTTCTTGCAGTTGTACCGGAGAAACCAAGTGAACATCGAGCCTACCGTGATATATGTTAATCACAGTATTAATCAGGATGTCCTGTATTATTCTTAAATTTGATAAAATAACTACAAGAGTAACAACATGCGTAGTAAAATAAAATATGTTTACGGCTCGCTGTTTTACTTGTTGAACTTCGCTCGAAAAATTCCTTATTCTTTCGTCGATTCTCGTGCATTGCTTATTCATTATGTGTTCATTTCGCTGTATTATATTATTTTCCGCTTCAATTACATATTGTTACGCGCTAAAATCGACAATACACTAGCGCCATCTAGTGTCAGAAACGAGAGCGAGGGGAGCATTGAGAAAATGACATCACAAATCACTCAACCGACAGCGCCTAGTCGAAACTCGAACGCTCGGTACCTTGCGCGTGTTTACTTGAACATTCTGGATATTTCTTTGCTAATTTAAATATATAGGCGCTGCAAGATGCGATCGAGGTAGTGTTGATTTGGCGAAACAAGCGAAGCTTCGGAGCGGAATAAAGTGAATTAGTGTGTTAATTTTTAGTGTTTTTAACTTTAATTTGTGTAAAGTAAATTAAAGTGTAAATTTAGGTAATTTTTTCGGAAATTTTTATTGTCACGAACCTCAAGCTCGTAACAATTGGTGTCAGAAGTGGGATAAAATAATGCCGATTTTACCTAAGGAGGAAACGGAGGGTGTCCGTACCCGAAGTCAACGCCAGCAGGAGACGGACCAACGAAGATTTGGTGGTGCAACGCCGCAGACGTCGGAGGGCCAGCCACCGGCTGCAGGCCCGTCGGTAGCTCCTACATCTGCAGCACCTGACTTAGGTGCTCTGATGGTGATGCTGCAGGAGCAGGCTCGCCGACAGCAGGAACAGGCTCGCCGACAGGAGGAACAGGTCCGTCAGTTGAAAGAGCAGCTGCAGAGCGGACAGGAGGAACAGGCCCGCCGATTGGAAGAGCAGCTGCGGGGCGGACAAGAGGAGCAGGCCCGCCGACAGGAGGAACAGGCCCGTCGGTCGGAAGAGCAGATGCTCCTCATTAAGGACCTTCATGCTACCTTTGGGAAAGAGATAAAGGAGGTGAAGGATAAGGTTGCTCAACATGACAACCGCCTGTCGGAAGCTGAAACCCAAATCAAAGAAGCTAAAACCCAAATCGACCAAGTGAACAATCGGGTTGATTACGTGGTGGCTGACGTGAAGAAAACGCTGGACGACCTCAAACTGGGTGATGGAACTACAGCTCCCGTAGTAGCTACTACACCTTCGCTACGTGGGTTCAAAGTGCCACCGTTCGACGGGACTTCTTCCTGGTCAGCCTACAAAATCCAGTTCGAGGCTGTTATGAAGGCGAACGGCTGGAATAAAAATCAGGGCATGACTGCTCTCACACTAGGCCTGCGTGACCAGGCCTTAACAGTTCTGGAAGCTCTCGGTGAGGAAGTGACTTATGAGCAACTCCTTGAGGCATTGGAGGCGAGATATGGCGACGCTCACCTGGAACACGTCTTTCGTGCGCAGCTTAAAGATCGTGTGCAGCGCATCAACGAAAACCTGCAGCAGTGGGCTCGAGACGTGGAGAAGCTGGTGCGAAAACATACCGGTCTGTACCTGCGCTCATTGAAGGGCACCTGGTGCAGACATTCATCGACGGCATCCGCGACCTGGAAGTCAGAGCTGCTGTGAGGCTCGGGCACCACGAGACGCTTAAGGACGCCTTGGCCCATGCACTGGAAGTGGAAGCCGTGCGGCAGGATCATCGTTCCCATCGCGTCAGGGAGGTTGCAGCAGCTACAGTTCGCTACCGCAACAAAGGATACAGCCCAAGGTGCTATGGCTGTGGAAAAGGGCCATCTTCGATCCAGCTGCCCTAAGCGAACCCTAGAAAGGGAAGGTGAACGATCTCAGGGGGGTAGTGCGGCCAACAGCACCGCCTAGCAGCAGCAGGGAAACGAGTAAAAGCCAGAACTGCGGGGCGGGTGCTGGCTGATGTTAAAAGAGCCCCAAGGATCTCGATCTCACAAACCCATGATGGGAACAGCCTAATCATAAAGGGCGAGATCAACGGAATGCCGTGTAAGCTGACCATAGACACTGGAGCCTCTCGTACGGTTGTTAGTTCCCAACTTATAAGTCAGTTCCTTGGGGACTCCGCATACAACCGAGAACGCATTAATTTGGTAACAGCCACCGGTCAGCGTATACCCGTCCGTGGAGAGAAGGAGATGGAGTTGAAGCTAGGCAACGTGATCTACCTGCATAATGTCATCGTGGCTGATATAATGGACGACTGCATCCTAGGCCTAGACTTTATGAGGAATAATTGTTGTGAGATCGACGTTAAGCAAGGTGTTTTGAAATGTGGACAGGAGGAACTTTTTATAGAAGGTGCGTTACCAGGTAACGTGTACAGCATCAAGAAGATTGTTCTTCCGCCGAGCTCGGAAACGATTGTTCCGGTTAGTCTTCCTCGAAACGCTGGGCAAGCACACCGTTGTGTACTTGTGGAAAGGGTAAACAATGACCTTCCATGGAAAGTAGCTCGAACCTTGGTCAGGACCACTGACATCTCAGGAGTACGTGTGCTGAACCTTTGCGACCGGGACCAGATTATAGAAAAAGGCACACTGATTGGTACTTGTGAGGAAGTGGATTGGTTACGTCGGTGCCAATATATATCGAGTGGGACCCCCAGCAAGGATGCAGAAACGAGAGTGACCACACTTTTGGAAGACTGTCGGAGTGTTCTCTCCCTGAACGAATTGGTCAAGGCGAAGAAGTTGTTAGTCAAGTACGCCGATGTATTCTCATCAAACGATGCTGCCATAGGAAAGACTGGCTTAGTTCAACACAAAATAAACACAGGTGAAGAGTTGCCTATCCGTCAGCGGCCAAGACGATTGCCGGTAGCACGTGAAAAGGAAGTGGAAACCATGATTAAGGGAATGGTGAAGGATGGTGTTATTGAACCTTCATCTAGTCCATGGTGTTCACCCGTGGTACTGGTAAAGAAGAAGGACGGCAGCTTGCGGTTTTGTGTTGACTACCGCCGTCTGAACGACGTTACTAAGAAGGATAGCTATCCCTTGCCAAGAATTGACGACACGCTGGACATGCTTACATGAGTAAAGTGGTTTAGCACGCTGGACCTAAAAAGTGGCTACTGGCAAGTTGAAATTGACCCTAAGGACAAGGAGAAAACTGCGTTCTCGACGGGAAAGGGTCTGTGGCAATTTAAAGTAATGCCGTTTGGGTTGTGCAATGCTCCAGCAACGTTTGAAAGGCTGATGGAACTTGTACTTACCGGGCTAATTGGCGACGCCTGTCTGGTCTACTTGGGTGACATCATCATCGTGGGCCGTACGTTTGAGGAACACCTTCAAAACTTGGAACGCGTGCTCATGAAGATTAAGAGTGCCAACCTCAAGTTGAGTCCGAAGAAATGTTCACTATTCAAACGGCAAGTCAACTTTTTGGGGTATGTAGTGTCGGAAGAAGGTATCCGCACGGATCCAAAGAAAATCGCAGCTGTAAAGGATTGGCCGGTTCCAAAAGACAAGACGCAGGTTAGAGAATTTTTGGGTTTGTGCTCCTACTACCGACGTTTCGTGAAGAACTTTGCAGATATAGCCAAACCTCTGCATAAGCTAACCGAGGAGAAGCGACGTTTCTGCTGGGATGAAAGTTGTAATATCGCATTCCAGGAGCTCAAGGACCGTCTGTGCAAAACACCTATTTTGGGATACCCTGATGCAAGCAAAGAATTTATAGTTGACACAGACGCAAGTGATATAGGACTTGGCGGTGTGTTGTCTCAACGGAATGGTGACCAAGAGGTCGTGATAGCGTACTTCAGCAAGTCGTTGTCAAAACCGGAAAGGAACTATTGTGTCACAAGACGCGAATTGCTAGCTGTGGTAAAGTCGTTGCAGCATTTTAGCAAATATCTTCTGGGGCGAAAATTTCACTTACGAACTGACCATGCTGCACTAAAATGGCTATTGCAGTTTAAAAATCCAGAAGGACAAGTTGCGAGGTGGATTGAACTACTGCAGAAATACGACTTTGAGATCGAACATCGCAGCGGGAAATCTCATGGCAACGCAGATGCATTATCGCGAAGACCTTGTCCTGAAGATTGCAAACATTGTACTAGGCAAGAGAGTAAGGAAGTGGTATCCGTGAGGATGCTCAGGGCAGACCACCTCAGCAACGAGTGGAAGGACAGCTTTCAACGTGCACAGCAGGAAGATCCGGATATCAAGCTGATCCTGGAATGGATGAAAGCCAGTGCTCCTAAGCCTAAGTGGAGCGACGTCTCAGCAATGAATTCAACCACTAAAAGCTATTGGGCCCAGTGGGACAGCTTGCTGCTTCAGGATGGAGTTCTGTGCCATAAATGGGAAAATGTTCGGGGAGACAGCTGTCATTTACAAATGGTTGTCCCTAAAACTAAAGTACCGGATGTTCTACAGCTGTACCATAATGATTATTCAGGAGGCCATCTGGGAGTTAAACGAACTCTACTGAAGATCCGAGAACGGTTTTACTGGGTCCACTGTTGAAACGATGTCGACGACTGGTGTCGCAAATGTACAAGTTGTGCGGCTGTAAAGGGACCTCAGACTCGTAGTAGAGGTGCATTGAAGTTGTACAATGTTGGTGCACCATGGGAGAGAATAGCCATTGACGTGGCGGGGCCGTTTCCGGAGAGTGAAAGCGGTAACAAGTATTTCATGGTTGTGATGGATTACTTCACTAAGTGGCCAGAAGTCTTCGCCATTCCAAATCAAGAAGCTTCAACAGTTGCAGATAAACTAATTCATAAAGTCTTCTGTCGTTTTGGAGTACCTTTAGAGATTCACAGCGATCAAGGAAGGAATTTTGAGTCTCAAATATTCCAGGAAACTTGCCGAGTTATGGTTACTCATAAAACAAGAACGACTTCTTATCACCCGCAATCTGATGGAATGGTGGAACGATTTAATCAGACATTGGAGAGGTACCTAGCAAAAGTTTTAGACAATCGGCAACGAGATTGGGACAAGCACATACAACCGTTTTTGTTGTCATATCGAAGTTCTGTTCACGAAAGTACAGCAGTGACACCAGCTTTCGCAAACTTTGGAAGAGAATTACGGCTGCCTGCAGACCTGATCACCGGGATACCATCTGATGCTCTACGCAGTATAACCGATTATGCAAATGACTTGCGGAAAAAAATGAATGACGTTTATGAGCACGTCAGACAATCGGGCCAGCAAATGTCTGAAAAGATGAAAACCCGGTATGACCGCAAAATGAACAACAAAGGGTTCGACGAAGGTTCACTTGTGTGGTTGCACAAACCAGTCCGCAGCAAAGGGAAATCTACTAAGCTTCAAGCTAAATGGGACGGCCCGTACCGGATTGTGACCAGGATCAACGATGTAACCTACCGGATACAGAAAGGCGCAAGAGGGACTCCTAAGATCGTCCATGTGGATCGCCTAGCGCGTTATTATGGGGCCGATAATGCCCGGGACGAGCATGTCTTAGGAGGGGGCAGTGTTACGCGCTCAAATCGACAATACACTAGCGCCATATAGTGTCAGGAACGAGAGCGAGGGGAGCATTGAGAAAATGACATCACAAATCACTCAACCGACAGCGCCTAGTCGAAACTCGAACGCTCGGTACCTTGCGCGTGTTTACTTGAACATTCTGGATATTTCTTTGCTAATTTAAATATATACGCGCTGCAAGATGCGATCGAGGTAGTGTTGATTTGGCAATACAAGCGAAGCTTCGGAGCGGAATAAAATGAATTAGTGTGTTTAATTATTAGTGTTTTTAACTTTAATTTGTGTAAAGTAAATTAAAGTGTTAATTTAGGTAATTTTATCGGCAATTTTTATTGTCACGAATCTAAAGCTCGTAACAATATTATAGCTTAATTTTTAAGTAATTTTTACAAATAATTTTCGTTTCGATAAATTAATTTTATGTCTTTAGAGTATTTTTGAGCGAAGTTGTCATCAAAAATACCAAGTAAATAATTGCTCAATCTTCCTTGTCACATCTTTTGTATCCAGTAGCGCCGGGATCACTGACCGCTCGGGACGATTAATTATCTTGATTAGGGAGTACTGGCAAAGGACACAGCTGCATGATGGGCCGTTTCAGGATCCCGTGCTTAGTTTTAAGTGTGACAGCTCGTACACACCCGTCCTTGCCGGGGTGCACATCGATGACCTTTGCTAACGCCCAGTTAAAAGGGGGTAAATTATCTTCTTTCATCACGACTATGCTGTCCAATTCTATATTCTTTTTATGTATATGCCACTTGCTCCTTGTTTGTAACGTGTGCAAATATTCTGCAGAACACCGTTTCCAAAACTCTTTGTGCATCTGCTCAGTTAGCTGCCACCTTGTTTTTACGTTGTCAATATTGTTATCAGATAATAGTTCAGATAGAATAGGACCGCCGATGAGAAAGTGGCCAGGTAATAGGTAATCTATGTCTTCTGGGTTTTCAGTTAAAGAACAAAGAGGCCTTGAGTTTAGGCAAGCCTCGATTTGCGTAAGCAGCGTCGAATACTCTTCGAAGGTAAGCTTCTGATGGCGAACTACGCGCTTCAGATTATGATTATAGCTGACTAACCTTAATTCCTCTCCCCTTATTTGCTTTGACTTCAACATGTCCTGTAAAGTCCAAACCCGGATGTGTAAAGGGGCGTGATGGTACCATTCGAGGGAGAGGTAGATCACCCATGATCTGTGTTCGCCTGTGAGTATTGAGTCGAACACATGTGGTGCACCGGCGTATTTAAACGTCATAATATGCATAAAGATTTAAGCTATAAAAATTTTGTTGCTATTTTGGGACATTATTCTGAGACGTGTCCAAAATGGCTGAAGTTTTGATGCGTA
The DNA here is from genome assembly GCA_907164705.1 of Parnassius apollo. Lineage (NCBI taxonomy): Eukaryota > Metazoa > Arthropoda > Insecta > Lepidoptera > Papilionidae > Parnassius > Parnassius apollo. The sequence continues at coordinate 4,918,260 of CAJQZP010000058.1, forward strand.
ACTGTTAAAAGATGCACTACTACCATTGATGTAATATGTACTTACGTACTAGAACAGCTATTTCAAACAAAAATGTGCGCTACTCTGGGTTTGTGTTTGTTTTTTTTATTATAGAATAAACATACGTAGAATGATCAGTAGGTAATAGTATTGTATTATTAAATAGAATGCTATAAGATATGAGAATGGCTATATTCTGAATGATGAAGTTTTGAGTTTAAAAAGATGGAAGGAATATTTTGAAAGCGTTTTTATGAGTGAGGAGACAAGGTGTAAAATAAATGAAGTAGAAACTCCGAAAGAAGAGAAAAGAGGTAGCGAGATAAGTATAAATGAAATAATGAAAGCAATGAAAAGCATGAAACCAGGTAAGACTACCGGATATGATAGAGTTTCACTCGAAATGCTAAGGGCTGGAGAGGAAGTGGTGGCAGGCTTGCTGCACACCTTGTTTTATTTATGCTGGGAACTGAAGCGGGTACCGGTAGACTGGTGCAAAGCCGTGATAGTCCCAGTATATAAAGGATAAGGGTCGCAGCAAGACTGTAAAAAATACCGTGGTATCCCTTCTTAGCATTGTGGGAAAACTGTATGCTAAGGTACTGATTGAAAAGGTCATGAAAGAAACTGATGAAAAAATTTGGGATTTGCAAGCGGGATTTAGATATGGAATGGGATGTACAGATCAAGTCTTTTCCATGCGCATGATCGCGGAAAAGTTTTTGGCCAAAAACCAAAAGGTTTTTTGTGCATTCATGGACTTCGAAAAGACCTATGACAGAGTGGATAGGGATGAGCTTTGGCAAACACTGAATTCATTTGGGTTGTACGCTGGCTTGATACAGGCATTGGATTCGCTTTATAGGGACTCTAGTGCTTGTGTTAGGATCAACGGGGTCTACTCGGATTGGTTTGACATCCATAAAGGTGTCAGACAGGGCTGTGTGGATTCCCAGTGGCTGTTCAACCTATTTATGGACAGTTGTTAGCAACATTTTAAAGTTGAAGAATGCGGATTAAGAATGGGTGAGTTAACCGTCAAATGCCTTTTGTACGCCGAGCTGCAAATGATGGTTACATTAATGAACAGATCATTAAAAGAAAGGGGTATGAAAGTGAACGCAAGTAAGACGAAAGTTATGGTATTTGAAAGAGAAGAAAGTAAGACGATGTGTGAAATAAGAATACAAGGGGAGTTGATCGAGCAAGTAGATGAGTTTGTATATCTGGGTTGCGTATTTAGCAAGGACGGGAGATGTGATAAGGATATAGAACTACGAGTGAATGCAGGAAATAGAATAAATGGGGCCCTACACTCTATTGTGAAGAGTCAAAATGTGTCGAAAAAGGCACGTATGGCAATACACAATGCTGTGTTGGTCCCTACTTTTATGTATGGTAGTGAAAGTTAGGTGTGGCAGAAGAAACACGAGAGTAGAATGAAAGCAGTAGAAATACGGTCGTTAATTTTTATTCAGATTCAGCCCTAATAATATACTCCATATTATTAGGGCTGAATCTGAATGACAGGGTAAGAAATTGTGTAATAAGAGAAGAGTGTGGTTTGCAAGATGATATTGTGATCAGGATTAAGAAAGGAATGCTTCGGTGGTTTGGTCATGTGGAAAGAATTAATGAGGAAAGAGTGACAAAGAAAATTTATGTTGCAGAAGTGAATGGCAGAGTCGGAAAGGAACGTCCTAGGCGAAAATTTATCGACCAAATTGGCAATTTATTGAAAACGGGCCAAATTAGGAGTACCCTTAACCGACGAGCATGTATGCGTAGGTGTATGTATGTGAAGGAGGCGAGAGAGGTGTGTCAGGATCGTGCCAAATGGAAGTCTGTAGTCTCTGCCTACCCCTCTGGGTGACAGGCGTGAACGTTTATGTTATGTTTATGTTACGTTAAATAGGTGAATTATATCGAGAACAATTTTTAAATTTTTCGTTTCTTATTTAATATAATATTATATGATATTATATCGCAATTACACTTTTATGGTATTTTTATCTGAATATTTTAAAAGGTTCTATGTCGAGTACAAAAAAAACATACTAAATGTACGTTTAACAAAACTTGTTAATATAACATTTAAATTACAAATATATTTATTTGTATGAGAATAAGAGTGGTTTATAAATGCTGGGCACGCGAGAGTTAAAAATAGACGAATTTATTTCCCTTTGACTTTGATGTGGAAACCTAAAAATAAAATGAAAGAATAATGAGCAGATTTAAATACAAAAAATTAGCCTAATTATGATAACTCATATATGTTTATAAAAAAATGTGTATAATAATACATTCGTTCTATACTTAAGCACTCACAAAAATGTCTCATCTGGACCGTTTAATTTCATAATCTATATTCCATGACACGAGATGGCTTCTTAGGAATAACATTTTAATTATTAATCTATAATATTTTTTAGTGATTAAGTATTTTATTAACTGATGAAAAGTAATTTCTTTGAAATTTCTTGAATTATTTGTGCAATATCTAAGGACAAATGACGGCATATTTTTATCAAGAGATTTTTTTTGAATCAACACAACACGTGACATTGACAACTCTACAAGCGCCTAGCAAGTGAGTGATTAAAGTGCAGCGTAAACACCGCAGTTGAATGGAACAGAGTAGCTGAATGCAGTGTCGCCTTACGTAGTACGTAGTACGTAGTACATAATAACACAATGACTTCTACATTCATTAGCTTTTATTAACGAGTGCTGCAATCGAGGTCAGAAACTTTTCAGATCACTCTGGTATATCCTGGAATATTGCAATCAATATTTCACCCATTTCAACTGAAGCTATCTGGCTAATATTTGGTAAACACGTACGATTCTTGAGATAATGCGCGATTACTTAAATACCGCCATTTTAAACCAATATGGAGGACTAAATACATAAGATCTACTTTTGTAGTAGCAGAAAAGTTGAATATTGTTACGGACTATTAAGACAATGAAAGTCGATGGATTGTAGTAGATACATAAACAACAATAAATACTAAAACTTCGGCTTCGCCTATCTTCGACTGCACATTCAACCATCGGCTATTATTGGCCGTAGTAAAGTTTGTAAGAAGCCGATATTTTGAATCAAAATATAATAACGAAAATTATTTTAATTTTAATAATAACAAAATTTGTACGAATGAAGAATCATAAATTCCCTTGCGTCAATTCTTTTGCGGAAAATTGACGCGCACAACTTACTTTTCATTGCCTATTATAACACCCCGCAGCTACTTATAGGGGTAGGGCTAGCTGCGGGGTGTTATAGTGCTGCCCTTTCTAAAATTGAAGTGGGGTTTTTTAAAACATGGCGTTGTTTTTCTATTGCAGTGCATTGAACTTTTGCCGCCAAACATAAAAAAAAAACATTTATTTTAATCGGTAATTGAGTCACTATATTTGAAATTTTATAGAAGGGCCAATTATTGCTACTCCGTTTCACAATTTATATTCATTCACTATACCTAACGTTTACTTTTTACTAAAAGGTATTTTTTTGTTATTGTTTTCATTTGGACATCATTATTTCATTTTAAGACCATTGATTGGTGAATATAATTTGTGACACGTACGTGTATACAATTTTATTTAATGTCAGCTGTACCTTCACGGATTTATCTTCATTGTTATCGTTACAGCTCTTCACAAGTGCACTGCTCATAAAGCACGGTCCTAAGCAACCTTTAAGGGTTCACTTTTGCAGTAGTAACTCATATTGGATTATATTGTATGTTGGATTATTTTTGCGTAACTAAACTCATTACTTATGCAACTCACAGATTTTTTAATTCCTTTTTGTAAGTTATGTATTCCGTGGCCAAATTAAGACTTTAAAATTTAATGGTTGGCGCTTAAATTTACATGCCGTAAGGATTTGTTATAATATTCCCGTTGAAGGCACACTTTCTAGAAAATGGGAAATAGCCATTAATAAAATGATTCAGAGTTTGCGAATAAAGCACACATTTCTAAAGATAAAGTTATGGTAAGGCAAAGATAATAACAATAAAATTAGCAATAAGAACACATAAATGTATTATTTATACAGTGAAACCTGGATAACTGGCACCTTAAGGGACATGCAAATTTATCTCACTTAAAGAGGTATTCCACTTATCTGGTGTCTCATATATCTAAGTATAAATAAATATCTTTCTTTTTTACTAGAGGTTATTTCGGTCATGGAGATACGATTAATAATTAAAATAACATATTTTGTAAACATTATACATGAGTTGTTATCTCTATTAACAATAAAAAAAGCTATTAAACAAAAATAATTAAGCAGGTTTTTTATAAACAATACAAAAATGCATACAAAATGCGTCAGTCAAAATAATCTGTTATTTTAGTTTGTTTTTGGAAGTATCAGCTATAAGATGTTATTTAATGTTATACATTTTCTTAAATATGTTTTGATCACCGATTGTTGACATTTAAAAATAACCATTCAACGTTTCTATTGCCTAGTGTACAAATTTTTATTAAGTTTACTTCCAAACCTGAAGGAAAGTGTACAAAGTGTAGATTTTGGCACATTATTTCGACACAGACTTCATCGTGCGTCTTTCCACTTTCATAAATTGATATAAACTTTAGTATTAACGTAATTACTTTAGCCTTCGATTCGGTATTTTCAAATAAACATTACAATTTATATTAGTACTATTAGTACGATAGCAAAACCGAACGAATACTGGAGGTTATTATACCCAATTAGCCAAGTGCGGAATTTGTGGGTAGAATAAGAATTGGTAAACAAAACGGTACACAAAATATACTCTCAGAAAAGAGGTAAAATATACTCTCTTTTTCAATTATAGAGGTAATTATGACGAAAAAATCAAAAGAACAAATCCCAGATATTGAGGTTTCTTTTGGCCCACAAACAAAGGTAATTCAGTGCTAAAGTGTCGGGACCTAAGCAAGAGTTCCAGAAATGGAGGTTCCTCACTTATCCAGGTACAACTAAACCAAAATTTTACTGTATTATATGGGTAAAAAATGAGCACTCAGTCCACCTGATGGTAAGTGGATACTGTCGCCCATAAACATCTACATTTATCATTGAATGATGATCAATTTGCAGATGCATTTTCACTCCTGAGGACTAAGATGGAATGCCTCGTATACAGTAAAAAGGGTTTCCGGTTCTCTACACTCACCATACGAAATACAGCAGTATTAAGCTGCTACTTTACGCTGGTATTCTGTAAGAGCTGGTCCTTCCTCGGAGAAGCTAAGCTATTAGTGTTATAAGATTTACCACGTGTAAAGTTACGGTCTATATACGACTCGCTGCGGGTCACAATCCTCTCCTTATTTCCAAGAGAGTTATCGAGCGATTAGTTCACTGCGCAATCAAATGAGTTGATAGCTCTAAGAGCCGCGGTTTCCAATCCCGCACGAAATATGTATTTGTATGGCCTGCAAGTAATTGTTCCGGATCCGGATGTCCTTGTGTAATTTAAGTATGTAAACAGCCTCCACGATACAGGAGAAAATCCTAGTGTGAGGTTAACGTTAAAAAATGATCATCAGTGTGCTCAAAATATCTTTGTTCCTAGACCAAGATCACTACCGCCTACGTGTAAAATCAACAAATTAAAAGTTGGTAGAAGGGTTCGTATTCAGATTGTTTGCGTTGAGTGTAATTCACGGCTAGGGCTTAGTTTCTGAGCAAACACAACAAAAAAGGCAGCATTAAACTGCTACTTTTTGCTTGTATTCTTTGAGAGCGCGGTCCTTTCCCGGTCAAGCCGACCTATTTGTGCTATAGGAATAATGTAGCTATAGTACGGCTTTACCAAGGAAAGAAGTTTTTAATTGAAAAGTATTAAATATGTAAAGGATGAAAAAAATAAAGTTAAGTAAAATTTATTAATGAATATTTACTGACCCTCGTCTTGTGGGTGACGTAAGAGGCAACAGAGTCACACAAACAAGGAGAACAGCGTCTTCCTTATAACAACTAGCCCCTCGTCTGTACAAATGCCATATTCTGGCGTCTCAAATAACATGCGCATCTGTCAAATGCCATAATATGGCGTCGAGTGATAGCAAACTATTTGTAACATATATACGATATATATAACATACACATATATAACATTTATATCTGTTATGCATAAACTGATAGCTTATTTAATATCGTTTCCATTGATATATGATTTCAATACACTTTCTTAATATATATATATATATATACTTAGTATACCTATTATATACTAAGTACTTCGGAAAGTGCTCGACAGATGCCCCATATTGGCCAAAATGACCCCGACATTCGAGTGGCTAGAAGAATATGTTTTTGTCAACGCATAAAAATTTACGTATTCTTATCGCAAGTGCGTTGCAGTCACAGGGCAGAAGTCAGGACTGTTACTGCACAAAGCCATTAATTCTTTTCTCTCTTAATTGTCGTAAGTGACGTACAACGATAATACCTCGAACTATATTTTTCCATAAACGTGGTCGTAAAACATCGCCAGCGGTGGCGAGACACGTTGCAAGTGACGTTAACTGTTGGGACGACTAGGGATGATTAATGTTGGCCGTTTCGTGACATATTTTAAATCACCTTTCTGACGTGTTATGGATAGGGTGTGTCATTAAAAATAACAGAGTGCCGTAGAAATCAAGTGATCTATTTTTGTAGATTATGTTAAAGCGATTATATATTACAGGTGTTTGTTAAATAAAAAACCTAAAATCGGTGTGTTATTATTTTTAGAATCACGATTTTATTCTTTACAAAGTTTTCTGTTAGTGATTCCTAATGATGTTACATTAGAATAGAATAATAGAATAAAATCTAAAGAAATATTTTTAATTCAATATAAAGTAAAGTAAAGTTAAAGCCTATACGTCCCACTCCTGGGCTCAGGCCTCCCCTCATTTCTGAGAGGGTTTAGGGCAAGGAAGTGTCCGCCGCGCTGCCCAAATGCGAGTTGACGAACATTACATGTCTTCTAAATATTTTTTTTTCTTATTCCTCAGACATGCAGGTTTCCTCACGATGTTTTCCTTCACCGCCGAGCACGTGGTAAATCAGCACTTAAAATTGCAATTAATACAATTAACAATTTCATTGGTGGCGGGGATCGAACCCGTGTTACTCGCGTTCTGTTATGTTTACAGCGAGCGTTAACCATCTGAACTACCACGGCTCTATTCAATATAGATTACATGTAATTCTTTTTGAGTCATATTTGTACTTTACTACTGATTCGAAAAAAAAACCAATGCCCTGAGAAGAACCAACAAGAAACCCAGCGTGACTTTTTAAAGTAAATTATACAATATGAGGGGAAAAATTTATTTTAGAAACAGCTTGGAAGCGACCACCTCATTCCCAGGGGTTATTCTTTTTTATCAACCATGTTGTATTCATTTTATAATAACAATTTTTATAAGATTTTGTTTGATAAAATATTTAAACCTGGTAAAAGAAATACCTTGTATATTTTCTTAAACTTTGTTGTAGTAGCGTACACTAATACTACTAATGCTTTTATTCTATAACATGCCTAAATGCTACATTCAGGGAAACATCAAAAGTGCACTTGAAAGTTGTTAGTCTGACAGATTATTTTAAGGAAATTGATGCTGCATGTTTCTATAAAGCACTCCATGATGTTCAAAAATGAAAAAGATTGAAGTAAAACTTGAAAAGAATGGAGGTGCTAATTAAGATTAATAACGAGATCCTTAGATATGAGGTACCGATCAAAATAAGAATAAAATGTACTACTTGTATAATAATATATAAAAAAGGAAGAAATAAAATTCTTGATTAGTTGTGATTTAAGACATTTTTAATTTCAATCCTCCAATCAGTAAATCCGAAATCAACAAAAAAAAGGCAACTAGTGTAAAGGGATTCCACATGAGAATTCATGTGGAATCCATTTACACTAGTTCAGACTATGTTATGAAATATTTCCAAAGTCAGTTCCATAATTTAAAAAAAATCTTTATCTTTAGCTTTACGTGATGTGAAATTAACTCAGAATAGAAAGCTTAGGAATTATTTGTTATCAAAATTAGTTTAACAAAGAGCAATAAAAAGTCTTTTAAAATGCAATTTACATTCTCGCTTTGCACTTTTAATTAAATTTCTGTTTTTCCTAACGGCTTTGCTGGGATTTCATAGTTTTAAAAAACAAAATTATAACAAATTTTATTGCGGCACTTCTTTCCGTACCTTTTCGACGGCGTTAAAAACTGAAAACATTAAATGGATGTTTACACCTATTATATTATTAATTATAATGCTTCTAAACTACATACATCCTAATTTATAGTTTTCAGTTTAGAAAATTTCAGAGTACGTGAGCAACCCGGATTCAGATAGTTATTTTTTAAAATTACACTTATAAATAACAGAACTAAAAGAACTTTAAATTGCAATCGATAGCTTCATTTGCACCTGATGCTTATCACGTGCTCGGCGATGAAAGAAAAAATCGAGGACATGTGAACTTAACCAGTACACGTTGAAACAGAGCGGCGGCGAAAAGTGCTCAAATGCTCAGAAATAAAACGAAGATATTTTAAATTATATAAATAAGAGTGACAAATGAGTACACAGACCACCTGATGGTAAACAGATACCGAGGTCCATAGCCATCTACATATATCCTCAATTAAGGACTATAATGCAAATGCGTTGTCACCCGGACGGACTAAGATGGAATATCATGGAATATCAGAGATAACCAATCAAAACACAGCAGCATTAAACTGCTATTTCACGCTGGTATTCTGTGTGAGCGTGGTTTTTCCCCAGTCGAGCCGACTCATGCGTGCTACGACTCGCGCAATCACGTATGCTTTGTACTCGGCATTGGGATGCATTAGTACACTTAGGTTGTAAAAATTAATTTTGAACTGCATCGTTCAAAGTTTAAATTTTCGATGACAGGCGTGCATAGATTATTTAATTAGTTAAATGAATTTTTATATAACTTTTTTTATAGGATAGGGTGACAAACGAGCACACAGTCCACCTGATGGTAAGTGGTTGCCGTGGCCTATAGACATCTACATCTATCCTCGATTACGAATCAAAATGCAGATGCGTTGTCACCCGTGAGGCCTAAGATGTAATACACAGTAGCACTGCGCTCCTATTTTACACGGGTATTCTGTGAGAACTTTACTTACTACTTACTTTAGAACCGTGCACACTACCCATCTGATAGTAAGTGGATGATGTGGCTAAAATACGTTTATATCTATCCTCGATTGATAATCGAGATGAACGTGCCTTTTTACACCATAGGAATAAGTTACCGAGAGACACCGGTTTTCGTCATTCACGATACAAACAAATTAGCATTAATCTAGTATTCTGTACGAGTGTAGCCCTTTCCCTATAGAGCTGACTCATTCTTGCTGCAGCTTTATAGATTCAATCGCAGTCCTTTAAGAGTCACTGCACATAAGGGGTAGTAGATTAGGTGGCCTTATTATATTCGCATAAAATTGTAAAAGACAAACAATACGGCCTAAGAAACTCAACCCCTTTCCATCATTCAAGATATTTACACGACAATAAAAGTCAATAAAGAGAAGAGTCAGGAAGGCCACAGGGTCCTTACCAAGTCCATTGCTGGAAATGGGCCTCCCCTATGAGTATTTATATCATGGATGTTAGATATAAAAAGGAATTTATTTAACAAGAGTATTAAAAATAAAAAGATTATGAATAACATAATTTTTATTTCAAAATTTTATTAAAATTGCTTTCAACGTATAACATAAGTATAGACGATGAGATGTATTAATATAAGTGGTGGATCCCTAAGTATGTATTATATTTTCACCTTCGAGATCACTGAGATATCACTGATCAGATGAAGTCAACATCATTTTTTTGTCCAACCGTCGAGGCTCGACCAAAATCACTCCCTATGAGGCCGGTTCTTAAAGATAGATTTCATAATAAAAAGTGCCACTTTCTCCATGAATTCGGCCAGCTGCTGGCCCAGTAGATTCCGTTACCTTATTCCAAATTTCGCTACCTTTAGCTCACTTCTTTCTCTTGTGCCTAGTTTTCTGTTGAAGTCTCTCATCAACACCGTATAGTGGATTTTGGAGGAATGCATGGCTCTAGTGATATTCTCATATATTTCCTCCTCCTCTACCATATCGGGATGTGCCGAGGTTTGTGTATAAACCTGTATGACCTTAAGCAAATACCGTTTGGTAATTTTGAGTACCAGGTACGCAACCCTCGTCGACACACTCCCAAACGTTACAATAACGAGAGACTTGTGAGCAATAAACCCGACACCTCTTTGGAACAGATGGTTGCCCTCCTGGTGATAGAACATGTTGCCGGATTCGAGGGTAACCGTGTCCTCTCCCTCTCTTTGGACATCGGATAATCCTATAATATTACATCGCAACTTATCTACCTCTTCTATCAGCTCCAGGATATTCTCGTCAGTCTTCAGAGTGCGTACGTTATATGTTGTCAGGTTGAGTCATCTTAGGTGGTAACCGAACCTCCATCGGATATTCTTTGCACCCCTGCCCCACCGCTATCATGGTCGCCACCGTAGCCAGAAATAGCGGGTTCGACAGTGATAGTGGGATGTTTGTTTGTGTCGTTAATATAGATATAAGAAAGAAGCTGTGTTTTGTATTTTTATGGTCGTTACACATGGGATAATGTTTGCCATATTTGCTACGTTTGGTGAGCGGATTGGCATTCGCAGTTTTTTGTTGTATAATTGCTGTTATCAGGAAGATGCTGTTGCCTATCTCCTGCCTGCCTCCTTCTTTCGCCTCTTACGACACCCACGGGAAGATATGGGCTAAAGGATATTCTTAACTGCCACTACACGACCTGTAGATGTAAATGTATTATAATAAATATATAGCAGACTAAGCAGTGCCAAGGCAAACAAATATTGTTTAATGGCACGAAGAATTAATTATATTAACGTCGTCCAGACTGAGTTTCGGTCACGGGTCTCAACGGAGACAAGCAATTTGCGCAGAAAAGAATAATAGGATTTAAGTGCACTCTATTCATGCTCTATCTCATAGTCCGATGGGGTCGTGGGACAGCAATCCTACATGACCGGAGAGAGATCAGACGCAGGATCTACGGTTTTACGCGCTAATCGAGGCACGAAAGTGAAACGCCTCTTACTTCCTGACTACAGGTTGCTACTTCCTGAGAATTTCCTGACAGAAAAACCCAACAACTAATTTTGACTTGACCCGGCATTTCAACGACGGGAGCACAAGGACAGCATACATGTGTACGATCTCCAGATCAAGGAGCCAGTAAAAGTTAATAGTTTTATAATTATAATATATTTTAACAATATTTATAATAATATTTTTAAACTGTCCACAATGGAGAGCAGGCGAAAATATAATATTGTGCATTCCTAAATGTGTAAAAATTTTACGAATAGAATATATTGTAACTATAAGTTAATGAAAATAAATAAAATGTTTTTACAGTACTTTACATACTTTTATAGTTGTATACTCTTTTATAGTTTGCCATATGCAGTGTTTGACATAGAAACTATTTTCTCTTATAACTATTTAAAAATAAATCGCTTTATCAATTTCCTCTTTAAACCTAAACAATAAAACTTTTACGTCTAAAGTTGTTAAGAATCTAGCGCTCCGAACTTCTACTAACTTTTAAATAACAAGAACAAGATGCTTCAACATTATTCATTTGAAATAGATCTTGCTCAACTTGTTTCCAGTTGGTAATGTGTTTGCTATAATTTTATTAGATGTTTTTAAAATCTTAATAAATCAAAGCAGGCTGTTTTTATTATACAATAGTCATCATCATCATCATCATGATCACAGCCCTTCACAAATCCACTGCTGAATATAGGCTTCCTCAGGAAATGCCACAAAGAACGTTCCTGAGCCACCTGCATCCATCAATTTCCTTCTTGTCTTACCAGGTCGTAACTCCATCTAGTGGGGGTCGACCTACACTTCCCCTACCAGTACGAGGTTTTCCCTCCAGAATCTTTTTCCTTCATCGGTTGTCTATTCTTTTAGCTATACGGCTGGCCAATTGCCACTTCAGCTTACTTATTCTAATAAATTTTATGATAAAAGTACACGCTAATTTACAGAAACGTTATATTTTAATTTTATGCAGTAGGTACAACTGAAGTGATATTTTATTCTCTCACGGATATTATAAAATTAAGCAAAAATCTGATATTTGGAACGAATCTTAAAATTAAGAATCCAATACCTTTAAACGAACAATTCTATATATATATATATATATATATATATATATATATATATATATATATATAATCGGAATCTCGGAAACGGCTCCAACGATTGTCATAAAATTTAGTGTCCAGGGAGTTTCAGGGGCAATAAATCGATCTAGCTAGGATTTTTTTTAGAAAATGTCCTTTTGTCCGTGGTTTCAGGCAATGAAAAAACTGCTACAATATAAGGAGGTAAATTTCGACAGATCAATAACGACCGTTGTAGATCAGGTGGGATGTCGGTCGGGCGTGATATCGGAGGTCCGTGGTTCGCGTCCTGTCTCTGGTCTAGCTTTTTCCTTTTTTTTTTCAAGTTCTCTTCTTTTGTGAGAAAATCTATTATTACAAGCCCTTTTTTAGTAATTTTTAAAAATACGTATAAATTTTAATAAAACTAATTGATTTTTTATTCAAATAATCAGTTCAGTTTTTTCTATTCTGTCAATAAGATCATAAAATATAATTTTTGTCAATAAGATCATAAAATATAATTGTGTCGAAAAAGGCACGTATGGCAATTCACAATGCTGTGTTGGTCCCTACTTTAACGTATGGTAGTGAAAGTTGGGTGTGGCAGAAGAAGCACGAGAGTAGAATAAACGCAGTAGAAATGCGGTCGTTAAGGAGTATGTTAGGGCTGAATCTGAATGACAGGGTAAGAAATTGTGTAATAAGAGAAGAGTGTGGTTTGAAAGATGATGTTGTGACCAGGATTAAGAATGGAATGCTTCGGTGGTTTGGTCATGTGGAAAGAATGAATGAGGAAGGAGTTAGAAAGAAAATTTATGGTGCAGAAGTGAATGGCAGAGTCGGAAAGGGACGTCCTAGGCGAAAATTTATCGACCAAATTGGCGATTTATTGAAAACGGGCCAAATTAGGAGTACCCTTAACCGACGAGCATGTATGCGTAGGTGTATGGATGTGAAGGAGGCGAGAGAGGTGTGTCAGGATCGTGCCAAATGGAAGTCTGTAGTCTCTGCCTACCCCTCTGGGTGACAGGCGTGAGTGTTTATGTATGTATATGTATCATAAAATATTATTTAATTTTCATCAGTATGTAATTTATAAACGTAATTTCAAAAAAAAACCGAGCATAGCTCGGTCATCCGGGTTCTAATATTGAAGGTAGAAAATGCTTAAATTTCAGATGTTCATGGGCGACGCTGATCACTCACCACCAGGTGAATCGTATGTTCGTTCACCTGCTCTTACATAAAAAGGGTCACCTGATGGTGAGTAATCACCATCGTCCATGAACATCTGTAGCACCAGGGAAATCGCAACTTTAACATCTTTAACATAATGAATTTCTTAGATGTAGTTACCGATTTTATTCATTACGTTAAAAGTTGGCAAGATAGCAATGTAGTTACTAGCAGATATACATTAGGCTGCTGGCTGCTGAAATACTTTTGGGCTGTGTTTGCTATGAGAGATAATGCATCACCCCATATCGTCCAATACGTTTCGTACAAAAGGCTTAATACATGAAGAAATGCCAAAAACACTTTGTGGCTTTCAATAGATATCAGTATAACCAGATTTTTGCGCTAGATGTAAAATAGCACAACGGAAAGCACACTTACGGAAACGTACGATATTTTCAGTCGCTGCTAAATTTTTTTAAGTGATAGAGCCACGCTGCAGCTATATTATGGTTGTAGCACGAATGGGTCGGGTTAAGCGGGTCAGGACCACGCTCTTACAGAATACCAGCGTAAAATTGCAGCTGAAAACTGTTATGTTTCGTATGGTCAGGGTAGAGAACCAGAAACCTATTTTTACTGGAAACGGGGCGTTCCACCTTAGTCCTTAGTAGTTCCGACGGAGATCGAACCCGGTTTGCTCGCGCACTGTGAAATTTACAGCGAGCGCTAGCCATCTGAGCTACAACGGCTCTAAAGTAAGTAATATTATTGGGTATTAATTCTACGACATCCCGCCACTAGATGGATTGACGGGTTAATAAACCATGCAGGAAGTCGGTGACCGTGTTTTTTTGTCAACTTATTGTGACGGCCCAATATTATTATTAATAGTATTAAATTCAATATAAAGGGGCGTCAAAAATAGTCTTAAAAGATATATATTAAGCAATTAACGTTAAATTAATAAACATAAAGTTAATATATTTCAGACATTATCCCAATAAAAATTAAAGGCTCAAAATTATTGTTTTTCGTAATAAATAAATTTATTTAAAAACTTGAAAAAAATATTTAAAATAAGATAAATAATAGAAATACAAGTTAAGTCATGGGAGGTGTTCGTGTATAAAATAAATTTTTAAAGAAAAGTTGTGGAAGGAGTTCACGTATAGATGAAATTTCTTAAGTTGTTGAAGGAGTTCATGTATTAAAGAAAATTTTCCTAAGTTATGGAAGGTGTTCACGTACAGACGTCTTGTATGGAGGAAGCTGCCGGAGGTACATACCTGCAGTTGTACATATATATGGGGTGGTCGGGAGCCCGACTGCCTGAAGTACTGTAGCACAATGACTAGTCCTATATTAGGGACTTATGATATTAAACTCAATGATACAAAAGCAATACTAAAGAAGGTCTTCTTGATGAATTTGCATTACAATAGTAGGGTCGTGGGTTCGAACCCTATATATTAATGACTTATGAAAGTAAAGTCTATGATCCAAAAGCAATACTATAGAAGGTCTCTATGATTAATATGCATTACAATAGTAGGGTCGTGGGTTCGAACCCTATATATTAATGACTTATGAAAGTAAGGTCTATGATACAAAAGCAATATTATAGGAGGTTTCCTTGATGCATAAGCATTGTATGGGGTGGTCGGGTGACTGACTGCTCCTAGTACTGTAACAAAATGACTAGTCCTTATTAGGGACTTGAAAAGGAATATTATGGTGGCGTGTGTGCCGCTTCAGGAGCAATTGGTCCGAGGTAAACTTGGACTCGCTAACCGATGTGTCCTAGACATATCATCTTAGTGCCGATGGTAAGCGGGTTTGTTGTAGCAATACGGCTTTCCCGTGGACATCGCACACCCATACCGTTTGTGGGCGGCGTAGTAGCGCATAGCGATGTGTCGTCTATATTTCGGATTGGGATGATGTATTGCGTCTTGTGATGGATCTGCGGGTGTGCTGCGCCTGATTCGACGCATTTTTGTGGTTTTGGTCGATGGAGGTATACAATTAACATCTTAGTGCCGGTGGTAAGCGGGTTTGTTGTAGCAATACGGCTTTCCCGTGGACATCGCACACCCATACCGTTTGTGGGCGACGTCGTTGCGCATAGCGATGTGTCGTCTATCTTTCGGATTGGGATGATGAGTGTGTTTGGTAGCACCTTTAAGTGTAACAGGCGTACTCAACTTCATGTCTTAGTGCATTAACGCTATGATACGTGGAGTTTTGTTCATTGGCGTTTTAGTAGCGTGCTACTGTGATACGTTGGTGATATTTTTTATATAACAACAATAAAAACTTTGTTGCCGAAATCGATAGGAGTCATGTGGGTGTGTTGTGAGGGGGCGCCACCCGTATGATAGTTGCATTGATGCTTACTGCTACTTGCGGTATTGCGTCTTGTGATGGATCTGCGGGTGTGCTGCGCCTGATTCGATGCATTCCTGTGGTTCTGGTCGATGGAGGTATACAATTAACATCTTAGTGCCGGTGGTAAGCGGGTTTGTTGTAGCAATACGGCTTTCCTGTGGACATCGCACACCCATACCGTTTGTGGGCGATGTCGTTGCGCATAGCGATGTGTCGTCTATCATTCGGATTGGGATGATGAGTGTGTTTGGTAGCACCTTTAAGTGTAACAGGCATACTCAACTTCATGTCTTAGTGCATTAGCGCTATGATACGTGGAGTTTTGTTCATTGGCGTTTTAGTAGCGTGCTACTATGATACGTTGGTGATATTTTTTATATAACAACAATAAAAACTTTGTTGCCAAAGTCGATAGGAGTCATGTGGGTGTGTTGTGAGGGGGCGCCACCCGTATGATAGTTGCATTGATGCTTACTGCTACTTGCGGTATTGCGTCTTGTGATGGATCTGCGGGTCTGCTGCGCCTGATTCGATGCATTCCTGTGGTTCTGGTCGATAGAGGTATACAACTAACATCTTAGTGCCGGTGGTAATCGGGTTTGTTGTAGCAATACGGCTTTCCTGTGGACATCGCACACCCATACCGTTTGTGGGCGATGTCGTTGCGCATAGCGATGTGTCGTATATCTTTTGGATTGGGATGATGAGTGTGTTTGGTAGCACTTTTAAATGTAACAGGCATACTGAACTTCATGTCTTAGTGCATTAGCGCTATGATACGTGGAGTTTTGTTCATTGGCGTTTTAGTAGCGTGCTATTATGATACGTTGGTGATTTTTTATATAACAACAATAAAAACTTTGTTACCAAAGTCGATAGGGATCATGTTGGGTGTGTTGTGAGGGGGCGCCATCCGTATGATAGTTGCATTGATGCTTACTGCTACTTGCGGTATTGCGTCTTGTGATGGATCTGCGGGTGTGCTGCGCCTGATTAGACGCTCTCTTGTGGTTCTGGTCGATGGAGGTATACGGGTGGTGATGTCTGCTGGGATGTATGTGGGACCTTGGAATGGTGTAAGCCCGACGATAGTCGTATTGATGCTTGTTGCGTCCTGCAGCATTGCGTCTCTGCGATGGTTGTTTGGTGGGACGCTATTCTCAATGGCACTCTCTGCGTCTTGGTTTGACTCACACCTAAGTAGCTTTACCCAAGTCGGGTCCCTTCATTGCGGGGCTGCAGACTGTCTGCCCTCCACGATGTTTTATATAACAACATAATATTATATCTCTGTAACTTTCCCACCTTTGAATGATTGAAGGCAACTTGTTGATGGGTGAGACAAACATGATCGAAAGTGCATTTACTCAACGTCAGTGACACAAACCCTTTTTGATGGCGAATTATTACTCTTATCTTATAACTGCCTTTTGGCTATATCTGCCGTTGTATTGGTTGGTGGAGCATATGTGTCGACCTCATGCGGGTGGTAGCTGGCGGGAGGATCTGAGGAGACTCTCAAGGCTGCGGCCGAAAGCCGCACAACGTGGGACCCCATTCCCTTGAGGTGAGCAGTAGACTCATGACATGCTCTGCGGCTAGTAGCCGTGCTGATCATGCAATTGGTGGTGATGCCATACACTTACATCACGTCTGCAGGAGCGGCGGTCTGGCAGGTGGTGGCGCTCACGGAGGGTTTACGGCCAGTGTGCCTATTTGCCTAAACCGTGTGACGTACATTCACTGTGGCTGGATTCGTTTGTATTCTGTATGGCGTTTACACGCATTGACATGCGCGACTTCGGTCGATGTTTGTGCTTACGCACTAACAAGGGGCCAAACCTCTTTTACTGGTTCGCCAGTTATTTTGCTGTGGACTACGGTCCAGTTCCCGAATTAGCGTTCCCTTCGGGGGGAGTGCATCAAAATGGTTGGCACTCACCGTGCACGGCGTAGCCCTTGTATCGGGTATTTTTGTATAAATATATTGTGAGCCTTTTCCAAGCGGGAAGGGATAAATAATAATAAATTAACAATGTCAACCTGATACAAGTGGAATAAAGACGTTTTACGTTCTTAACCTTTCTCGAGCCCTGTCTTCGTGAACGGGGTTCACTTAGCTTATAAGGCACTACCAACAGCTTTCAATTGCTCTAGTGAATACTTATTCTTCCAAAGGACACCTAAAAGAACTAAGTTACTAAACAAACACAACGTAAATAAGGGTCCTAACTAAGACGATCACGCCAAAATATTACAAACGGCCTATTATTAAACCTTTAGAAAGATCATTTAGAAAGATCATTTAGAAAGATCAAAATATATCTTAATTATCTTGGTCACATATATATAATTTTATCGAAAGGGGGTAAATTAATTATACCTAATATATTTATTATTATGAGAGGGGGGAAGCGTTACATTATGAAAGATAATTATGTTCTGTAATATACTTGTATTAAGTTTATATGCCATCATCATTACAGTCAAATAATAATGATAAAGAGTTTTTTAATTACTTCAACGTTAATTAATTTATTTGATTAATGCACAGAAAATATCCAAGTTACAATAAAGGTGCTACGAAATATCTCAATGACGAACATACTACAGCAATGTTCGAATGCATAAAATTAACAAAGTTTATAATGTTCTGTGAACTCTTGCGTCTTTGAACCCGCAATACGTTTTGAATGTGCTACTTTATATAGAGAACCGACAAAGTTATGCAATTTAACGAATAGATTCAATCAAAGCAACACATAGTACACTGAAAATTTCGGGAATCAAGGATGTGACACATTACTAATTTAAAAATGTATTTATTGCTTTTCGAAGTATTCTTCGCAAAATTTAACTCATTTTTCCATACGATGGAACCAATCATTGAAGCAACCATTCCATTAGGAAGTTGAGGTCTCCAAATGGCCGTTTTGTAGGCGTTCACAGCTTCTTCAGGCGATGAAAATCTCTGTCCATGCAATTTATTCTTTATTTTAGGGAAAATATAGAAATCATTAGGGCTTAGGTCGGGGCTGTACGGCGGATGGTCTAATAATTCAATGTTTTCTTGCTCTAAAAACTCTTTTGTTCTGTGTGCGGTGTAAGAACTCGCATTGTCGTGATGGAGGATGATGCGGCGGTTGCAGTTCTCTTTAAGAGTTCAGAAACGACCTATGGCAAACAAATACTAGCATACTATTCTGCATTAACCGTTCTTTGTCCCTCAAGAGGAATAGTCGTAACATGGCCGGTATTGGAGACAAACGTGGCCACCATTTTTTGCAGCACTCCGTGAACGAACAATTTTTGTTGGTTTTAACTCATTTTCGAACACCCAAACTCGTGACTGGTTTTTTGTTTCGGGTTTGTACGCGTATGTCCTGGATTCGTCACCTGATACGATGTTGTTTGTATACAGCATTTGAGGATCCTGCGTGGAATCTTTCGAGAGTTCTGACGCACCAAGTAACGCGAGCCGCTTTTTTCTCTTCACAGAGCAAATGCGGTATCCGTCGGGAAAACAACTTTTTTACACGTAATGGTTCATGCAAGATTATTTGTATTTGACTCACGCCAATGTCTACAGTCAGTTGCCTGAATTTCGCTGTATGTCACATGTCGATCTTCCTTAATCAGCTTACGCACCGCATCAACGTTTTCTTGGGTGACTGCAGTTTTTGGACGATCTTGACGGGGATCATCACTGAGCTTGACACGTCCACGTTGAAATTCAGCAAACCAGCGGTAAATTGTGGTTTTGGATGGGGCTTCATCACCAAATGCAGAAATTATCCGTTCACTACACTGTTTTTGTGTTAAACCACTTCGAGAGTCATAATAAATCATCGCTCTAGAATTTTCTCGAGTCAATTCCATTTTCTAAACGACTAAACATGTTTGACAAAACCTCGTGACAGGATCGAGAATGTTTTTTTTAAATAAATATATGGTATTCGATTTTTAAAACCAAGGAGTTTTCAATTAAAAAGATTTCAATATGACAGGAACAATGGAAATATTCCATTCCCGATACTTTTAGTTCACCCTACGTATATTGTGAACACTTTATCACGTCTGTTGTGGAGTTTGGCCTCTCCAGTTGTGAAAATATGGTTGCTTCTAGGCTATTAACTGTTTTGCTTCTCCTAGGGGACCAAACCTGCATTTCCTATATTTTGGAGACAACTAAAAAACTAAATACTGATAAAACCCTGGAACAACCTGGAACACGATCTGCAGTAGCCTTACACCATTGGAATAACGAGGTGGGGATCGAAGTCAACCGTGGTGTTGGGAACCGAAATCCTATTATTATGAGCGCTTATCGCTGAGCTTAATTTGCGAGCGATTATCTCTTCAGCCTACCTAGGTCACGAATTACGCAAACCAAAAAATAAATAAAATTGTTTGTACTGTGTGTACTTCTTGTCGGATTCTCAAACACTGGCTGTTTGTGATAGCTGTAACAAATGGTTTTACCTTTGAATGGATGGAGAGATACATAAAAGTATTTAAAATAAAAAAATAAAAAACAAAAGCAAATCACCAATTTATATACAGTTTTCACCGCCATTTGTTTTTGTCATCTGTTTTTGTCACTTATTTTACTGTGATAAGGGTCTAACACATTTTCGTCACAAAATAAACAAAGAATTTTAGATTAAATTTTCTTACTAATGAGCTTTGCATACCGTTTTCTTAGTAAATAAAAAAATATTTTCTTATTTTTCTTTTATAGCATATTATTGGTCTGCAATTTTTGGAAAAAACATATAAATTTAAACTGGCTGTTCGAGATGTCTCAAATCATTAAGAAAATAAGTTAATTCAAACGCGACAAATTCCGTAATCTTAGTTCTATTTAAAGTCCAGTATTTGTGTTAATATAATTAGTTAAATAAAAGCTTTTAGAAAATAATTATCACTGAGAAAGTTGCAATAATGGCTATTGATCTGTGTTTGTATGATAGTATCGAAGGGAAGGTAGCCGCAGAAGAATAATACTGACAAAGTTAAACGGGTTATTTACCTGAAGTGGCATTGTGGCCGTTTAACTCGGAACCGACCGTCGATGGGGAAGAAAAGAGCTGGAGAAACAATAAAGTAATTGTAAATGCAATATTGAACAATTTCATTTTTTTGACTTGATGGGTCATTGGATGCAGGTAGACATGACTATACTTTGATGTAATGTATGAAGAGATCTCTTTTCCGTAACTGACTTAATGTGATAGGTTGTAGCAATAGAAAATATATCCATCACGAATGTATTATTTGATAAAACTAATAAACTTCATTTAAAAAGGCATTACATTTCCTTTACCGCTAGGTGGTCTATATTTCTTATGTGGTAGAGCCACGCTTCAGCTAGATCAAAGTTGTAGCATGAATGGGTCGGCTTGACCGGTGGAAGACCACGCTCTCACAGGATACCAACGTAAAATAGCTGCTTAATAATACTGTGTTTCGTACGGTGAGTGTAGAGATCCGGAGCCCCTTTTTTTACTAAAAACCAAAGAAAGTACTTAAACAATAAATAAAAATACCAGTAATTTTATACTATCGCGGTCACCTCGTTTTTGGCTCCAGAAAATCGAAAAATCATCCGATATCAATAATTGATTCTTTTTTCAAATCTTCATTATTACGAAAAAAAATACAAGAATTAAAAAAAATATATATATATTGGTTTCAAGGCTTTAAATATTCATGAAAATGCACTCATTTACGTATAATTGTTGACAACTTCTTAAAAAATAATCGAATGAAGGTGTTATTTTTTTTTCATAATCTACACAAAAAACGAACATTAAAAAAATTAAAAAATGTTTGTTTAATAATTTTTCATTTTGGTTTTTATTGAGTGTATTATTGAACTCGGGACTTAAGGCATCCCGACTCGGAGAGGTTTTGTTAGATGGAGATGGCGGGGTCGAATGATCGAGCGAAGTGAGCGAATAGACCCCGCCATCTCCTTCGTGGTTATTTTTTTATAAACCGCTCAGAATCGGAAAAGAGTTGGGGGAGGGAAGCATCACGCCACTCACCGTAGCGCAGTTGAAGGAAGCCCGGTTGACGGAGCCCCACTTCGCGCGGCTCCTACTTCTGAGTGGTTTATAAAAAATAGCCACGAAGGAGATGGCCATATTTATATGTGATAACCAGTATTTAAGAGACGTGGCGTGACGTGTTACACAAAAAAAAAAAAAAAAAAAAAAAAATATATATATATATATATATATATATATATATATATATATATATATATATATATATTGTCACGTCTCTAAAATACTGGTTAGATCGAGGGAAATGATCCTCTTTCACCTGCATTAGAAGTAGGACAAAGTTGTTATCGCCCCCATGTAATCTTCGAATAGTGTGATGAAGGCGTGTTGCTGTGCCACTTGATCTTGAATGGAAATATGCTGTCGGCATGGGATGCTGCGGCGAACTATTTACCGGTGCTGCCGATCGATTTGTATATATATATATATATATATATATATATATATATATATATATATATATATATATATTCTTAGGTATTCTTAGGTATTAGGTATTCTTCAGCGAATACCCTCATAACGATATTACCACACAGACACTGAAAATTGACGCTTATTGTATTTTAGGCCCTGTCTATGTACACTACACTATACCGTAAAAAATCGAAAAATTCAGGGGTTGTATTAAAGATAAAATAAGAGAATAAATCAAACTAAATGACTTGCTAAAAATAAAAATGCAATCCCAATTTTTGATGATTTTACAAGATGGTTCCTTTCCAGTTATAAATTTATATGCCAAGTGTCATGTCTCAAAAGTGACTTGAGTCCAATTAAGTCATGAAATAATGTAGGTAGTGTGATATTTTTTTTATTCCGATCTTGTTCGTGCAGTTTCGAAATTGTCAATGGGTTTATTGTGTTTCCTTTGGGTTCCTTTGGCGATTTGTGTTTTTTTATTTTTGGACTTGGGATCTCTTATTGCTTGTTTGACTCGGATTTTGTTTTATGGACTTCATAATTTACGTCATAGAACTATTAGGCTTAGAACCGCAGTAAACGCACGAAAAGTGAAGCCATTTCAAGATAGCCTTTTAAGGCTACCTACGACTTTCGGCGCGTCAGTACTCGAGTCCACGTAGTGGCGTAAAGAGCTCGAGCAATTTTGCAAAAACATTACGTACTGTACTGTGAAAGAGTGTCACAACTCATCACATTAATCATGAAAAAAATTTAAAATCTAATTTCACGGGTAAATACCAACTAGCATCTTGTATTTTTGTTAAATTTCATCAAAACAAAATAATAAATCGTAAATTTGACAGTCGCCAATGTAACGAAAATGTTGCTAGGCTAGTAAAATATTTTACCTCGTATTTTCTTATTTTTTTTACATGCTGCCGATATGGGACTATTATTGTTGTATTTTTAATTGGCAAATAAAAATATCTACAATATTCACGCATTATTATGTGTTTTGGTAATTTTATACTATCGCGGTCACCTGGTTTTATGGCTCTAGAAAATCGAAAAATCATCCGATTTCGATAATTTTTTTTAAATCTTCGTCTTTACGGCGGATTTATGAAAAAAAAAAATATAGAAAATATCTCACCTTAAGATTTCATCTAGTTTTATGACTTTAAATGTAATCATAAACGCACTTCTTCGAATATAATCGTTCGTAACTTTTTTTGAAAGTGGTTTTTCAAACCGTTGGGTAAATCTTTGTTTCAGAGAGCACGAGGGATCTGTGACAGTAAACACCTGGCTGCCGAGCTCCAACATGTCAAGCAAGTTTTGCATGACAACAAGCTTCGGGTCCCGCGCCTACGTCACAGAGAACGAGTGAAGTCGGCCACAGTCGAGCGTGTACCTGCTGTACTGCCATATGTTAGAGGAGTCACTGACAAGATTGGCTACATCTTGAAGCGCGCTTCCATCAAAACATACTTCAAGCCGCCGAAGAATATTGGTCAGTTTTTACCATCAGTCAAGTGTAACGTCCCTCTGCAAGATGCAGGAGTGTACAAGCTTGATTGTGAATGTGGTCTCTCCTACATAGGACAAACTAAAAGATCAATTAAAACCCGCGTCAAAGAACATATAGCTGATGTGAAGAATCGACGCTCCGGGAAGTCTGCAGTCTGTGAACATGTACAGGATCGCCCCCGTCACTACATCAGATTTGATAGACCACAAATCCTCGCTAAAGAACACCGATTCCTTCCAAGGATGATTCGCGAGGCTATTGAAATCAAAAAACATCCTAATTTCAATAGAGAAGATGGCTGGGTGCTACCATCTGCTTGGGATCCTATAATAAATAAAATTAAATCCCAACCCAAGCATACAACTGCAAGACTCCATGATACCAATAGTTCATACTGTGTAGATCGGAACAAAAGTTAAATTTTAATCTATGGTAACCGCGGTTAACTATGACAGCTGGACGTTGAACATCTCAGTCCTTCCCGTGACCATGGGTGCTGTAAAGCTCTCGAAACGTCGGGTAATTAAAAAGTTAAATATACGCGATAAATTCCGTAAAAACTAGTATTGTAGTGTAGTGTTCGCGTAAATATAAGAAATCATTAGGACAAAGTTGTTATCGCCCCCATGTAATCTTCGAATAGTGTGATGAAGGCGTGTTGCTGTGCCACTTGATCTTGAATGGAAATATGCTGTCGGCATGGGATGCTGCGGCGAATTATTTACCGGTGCTGCCGATCGATTTGCACGGTCGGTGTATAAAGCACCACCAGTGCTGTTGTCAGCATAGAAATAAATATTACCGGTTTGAAAAATATCATTGATATGCAGAAGAAAAAGTGTTTGTGATAGCACGCAGACTTGTTAATGGAACACCAGCGTTAATGGGCTTTTAATCAGAGCTTGGAATCGGAAAACTGGTGATCCGATTGCATAATTTCTCGGGAAACCCTTAGGAAGGAAGCTTCGTAAGGAGCGCTTTGTGCCAAATCCGATCGAAGGCCTTCGCTATGACCAAACTAATGGCCAACCCTTACCCCTTGGACTATACTGCCACCGCTTATATATGAGTTAGGTAACCCAAAAGATCACCAGGTGAGTGACCCCGACGGGAACCATACTGGCGGTCATTAATCAGCTGGTGATCCTCAAGGTACATGGTAGAGCCACGATGCAGCTATATTATAGTTGTAGCATGAATCGGTCGGCTCGGCCGGGGCAGGAACACGTTCTCATAGAATACCAGCCTAAAATAGCAGCGTAATGCTGCTGTGTTTTATATGGTGAGTATAGAGAATCGAAGACCCATTTTGCTGGAATCGAGGCATTGTATCTAAGTCCTCAGGGGTGACAACGCTATGCATATTGATTCTTAATTGAGGACAAATGTGGATGTCTACGGGCCACAGGATACACTTACCATTAGGTGGACTGTGTGCTCGTTTGTCACCCAATGCTATTAAAAAGGTACCGTATAAGTTGGCTGTTAATAATGGACTCCATTATAAAATAAAAGTAACAAACCAAAATGGGTTAGGTTAAGATACAAAACGTTGATGCGTTGAAATCTCTGAGTGGCCCGTTTCCGAAAAAGGGTATTCGGTTCTTTGCATTCAGCGTACGAAACACAGCAGCATTAAGCTGCTATTTTATGCACCACGTATAATATAATTATTAATAAATATTCACTGAAGTTTGCTATAAATATTCACTTAAGTTTGCTATAAATATTCTTGGTACTATAGGTCTTATAATTTGTATCTCGCTGTATTTTGAAACTTTTATGTTTAAATAACAGTTTGTTGAAAAAAAAAAAAATAAAAAAATTAAAACTTTTCGATTTGATATTTTTTGTACTCAAATCCGAATACAAAAAGAGAAAACAACAAAACACCCACCCAGTAGTTTGGTCCCCCAAACCAACCCCAAACCTCCCCCAAAACCCCCCAAAAAAAGGCCCGGTCACTCACACCAAAAAAAAACCCACACCACTTCATTTTTTGTGGGTCCTCCCCCAAATTTTCTTCTACTTTTTCATCAGCTCGAGAAGTCCTCTGCTGGACATGGGCCTCTCCCATTGTAGGGAGGATTAACTTTCGATCTCGATCGGATCGAAGTGCCAGACTTCGCGTACCTTTGTCGTTTTTTCCCGTCGCGGACGTCTACCGTAAACAAGATAATTATACCGTCATCTATCGGAAGTCAAGAGCTTTTTCTGACATTTTCATAGTCGCCGTTTACGATACCCATGGGATGAAATGGGGTGAGGGATTCTTTTACACCGCCACCACACGGCAAGGTCAATGAGAAATTGGTATGTAATATTTATCGAATAATAAATATCCTATGGTAATATATAATAATATATAAATGTAAGAATATATATTTATTTTTGCAGTAAGGCTGAACATAGGAATAAACATCGGAAGTGAACTTTTAATAGGCATTAATGAACGATGTTGTGTTGAAATGTAAAATAATATAAGCTATAAACGTGCAGGATATTGCATTCCTTATAAGTTCTGCGAGCTCCGTTTTTCTTCAAACTTTATTCTGAATAAAAAATATTAAATAGATTCTCGGGATAGATAGAACAGTTCTGCTTGGATCGTACCCCGAAATTAAATGACTAATTAAATAACGTATATATCTCTAGAATTTTTCATTAAAATAAATTTCGTGTCCATAAATATTTCGACCTTAGACTTTCGAGACTGAAAGTTTAACTAAGAACATTGCCTAATATAGTATGCATTCACTTGGTTTTTTTTTCTGCTCCCGAAGCAAATATGGGCAACCTTCCGGAAAGCGGGGGAGGGAGGCGGTGAATGCTCATAGCATACCACGCAGCCGGCTGCGTGGTTAACTTGGTCTTATTATTTTACCTAATGGCAAGATTGACCGCAAGAGCTCAGATGGTTAGCGCTCGCTGTAAATTTTACAATACGCGATCAGCCCGGGTTCTATCCCAGCCGGCACCAACGAAATTGCCAATTGCAATTTCATGTGCTGATTTACCACGTGCACAGCGATAAAAGAAAACAGCGTGAGGAAATCAGAATGTCTGAGAAATAAAAAAAAATATTTCAAAGACATGCGAAGTTCGCCAACACGCATTGGAGCAACGCAGCGGAAACTTCCTAGGCCTTGAACCCTCTCAGAAAGGAGTAACAATCCCATAACTACACACAAAACGAGAACGTTTATCAACCCAAAATTTTGAATTTACGACTACAATTATATTGTTATGCCATTGTTTCTTAAGTTAAATCTTCTTTTAGATTTGAAGACCAGGTTGCTTGCACAAAATTTCATACTACGTTTGCTACGGTGTTTCTATCCTTTCTATCTTATTTCAATTTTAATAGCAGATTTCTCACATATTTATTTCATTCTAAAAAAAAATTTGGAAATTTAAGTATTACGATAAAACTATAGCACTGCAATTTAGGTTATTTTACGCCGCCACCAAACGCTAAGGAAAGGTGTCGCAGTATATGCGATCACAAAGTAATAAAGACGGCTTGAGGAAAGTTTCTTTTTCCAACGTGTACGTCCGTATGTCTCTTGAAATCACGTGCCAACACTACATCAACGCGGTACAAACTAAAATTGTGAGCAGGTTACAGAACCGGCACGTTCCATGAACAAAATTTTGGGAACCGTTAAAGGTAAGTGAGATGTATATTTAAAAGGGCACAATAATTAAAATTCAAAACATACTTGTTAAGGTTTCATTTTTCATTTTTATAAGACGAATCCGAATTTACTTACAGTTGCAATTTCATTTCTTAGGTCTTAAATGTACTCATATTTTGTTGTGAATGCAGCAAATTGTAACAATAATAGAATCGTTTACACTGTACTCATTTTAATACCAGATGCAGAGGGTAATTTAAAATACTAAAGTACTACCTTCTTAGCTTCCATTGTTATTTGGAAAAAAATATTTTATTCATTACACTACTACCTTATCACCCACTTATCAACAATCATGAACTTACTAATGAAAACTACAGACCGTATACGTCCTACTGCTGGGCACAGACCCCGTCTCATTTTTAAGAAAATTCGTGTTTTATTATAGGATAGGGTGAAAAACGAGCACACAGTCCACCTGATGGTAAGTGGTTGCTGCGGCCCATAGACATCTACATCTATCCTCCATTACAAATCAAAATGCAAATTCGTTATCACCTGAGGACTAAGATGGAATGCCTCGTTTCCAGTAAAAAGGGTCTCCGGTTCTCTACACTTACCATACGAAACACATACTATTTTACGATGGTATTCTGTGAGCGCGTGGTCCTTCTCCGGTCGAGCCAACCCATTCGTGCTATAACTGTACTACTAATATAACTGCAGTATAGCTCTACCACGTATAAAAAATGTGCAAAGAAATGTTCGCCGCGCTGCCCCAATGCATGTTGGTGAATTTCTTGTGTCTTCCAAATATATTTATTTAATTTCGTAGAGTTGCAGGTTCCCTTACGAGGTTTTTGAACACTGCCGAGCACGTGGTAAATTAGCACTTGAAATTGCAATTAACAATGTCATTGGTGCCGCCAGGGATCAAACCCGAGTTGCCCGCGTACTGTGAAATTTACAGCGAGTGCTTAGCCCTTGAGCTACCACGGCACTACATACACTGGCTACTAAACCTCTCGAAACAAATTTGCTATAGCTGCTAGGCCTGGGAGGAAGGTTGGCAATTGTTGTTATTTTTATTATTTTGAGTTATATTCGGGAATATGCTGCTGCCCATATTCCACTTTAATTCTCACCGTGGCTTCTTATGACATCCACGCAATGATATAGAGTTCTCTTATATCCACATATCTCAATAGTGCTATAATATCCGTATGCGCAGAATGGGATTGTAGTGCATGAGTGTTTGCGCAAGCACGGATGCACTTTCTATTCCTATGGGATGGAAATTCGAAAAAAAAGAGATAAAGCGTACGACCTACGTCTTAAAGTGCTTTCAGAATCACACGAGCAGATGTCATGAATAATGGCTGCAACTGAGATTTTCTTACTGAAAATCGTTAAAAACTGAATTAGAGCCGACAAGGTACTAAAATTCACAACCCCGTGATCAGTAGGCACGCTTACGACCACTAGACCTACGAGATAGTGAATATTTATATCAAAAATTGGATAAACGGATAGGTAGAAACTTTCTTATTGCACCTATAATAATCGCTACGAAGTCAAAAAAAAAATATGTATATATATATATATTGCATATTTTTATATAATATCTATAAAAAATAAACAACAATGGCATTCTCTGCTTGCTAACCTATACAGCGTGGTGTTATGGGGTCGAGACGCAAAAAAAAAATAACAACATCGTCATCATCATCACAACAGCCCTTAACAAGCCCACTGCTGAACATAGGCCTCCATCACGGAATTCTACAAAGCACGGCCTTTAGCCACCTGCATCCATCGACTGCCTACATATATTATCAGATTGTCACTCCATCTAGCGGGGGGTTGCCCTAAACTGCGACTACCGGTACGAGGCTGCCAATCGAGAAATTTTTCCCCCATTGGTAGTCGGTTCTTCGAGCTATATGACCAGCCCATTGCCATTTCAGCTGGTTAATCCTTTGGGCTATGCCGGTCACTCTGATTGTACTGTGGATATCCTTTTTTCTAAGTATATCACGCAGGGAAACCCCAAAAAAGCCTTCTCCATAGCTTGCTGAGTGACCTCGAGTGTCCTCATACAGCCAGCACTTAAGGACAACGTGAAAGTACCATAAGTTTCACTGATAACGCGCACTGATTGTACAGTTTCGTTTTTAGGTTTTGAGGTATAGCTGACAAGAAGATGTGTCGTAGTTTCTCGAACGCTGCCCAGCCATGTTGAATCCGTCGATTGTCCTCTCATATCATCTCACATTCATCTTAAAATCTGTTCATTGAGAGAGACTGTTGAGGTCTTTTAACATAGTGCTTAGATCTTACAGTGATTCTGTCATAAGGACTACAAAAATCGTCAACAAATTAAAGGTGTATGACGTACTCGCCATTATTGTTAAAACTGTATCCTTTACAGTCCAGTAGCTTGAAAAAGTTTTCCAATGCATCTGTGAAGAGTTTCGGGGATATAACGTCACCCTGTCTTACACATCTCTGCAGTTGGATAGGTTTCGTACTCTGGTTCTGTACTCGGATAGCTATCGTAGCACTACTGTACAAACACTTCAGCACTTACTTATACCGATAGTCAACTTGGCATCGCTGAAGGGACTGTAGCACCACCCAAATTTTGACGAAATTAAAAGCTTTCTCAAAGACAAAGTGGTAGATTGTACTCTTTGGTTTTCTGTACAATCTGCCGCAGGGTAGGTATATGGTCTATGGTACCGAACTTTTTTCGGAAACCGGCTTGTTCGATAGGCTGGAAGTCGTCAAGTCTGAGTGGGAGACGATTCGTAATGACTCTCGAAAACAGCACGTAGGGAAAGCGGTAGCTAGTTCTTCAAGAGAGCGTTGTCACCTTTCTTGAAGAACAAAATCACAGCACATTTGCTCTACGCATCCGGAGTATTACCACCATAGAGGATGGAATTAAAGTGCTTCTGAAGGACTTCAAGTACCGGTTTTGAACCCGATTTTAGGAGCCCCGCTGTAATTCCATCTTCGCCCGGGGACTTGCAGTTTTTAAGGTGCATGAGAACCATTTTAATCTCGCTCTGATTGACGTTCGGGACATCAACAGAATAGTGTCGAATAAGACTTGCTCTTGGATTGTTACTCACACTCGCGTGTGGCTTCAACGATGACGTGTACAGCTTCACATAGAACCCCTCAATCTCACTCAAAATCTCAGGTGTCCCGGAAACAATGCTTCCAAACTCGGTCTTCAGCTTGGACCGTTGTCTCTTTCTGGCAGAAAGATCTCTGTCAATGATCTTGGAGCCCTGTATAACAGTCATAAGTGCTCAGAAAGTTGTTTGGATCCTGGTTCAGCACCTAAACAATGCCACAAACGAAACCTTATCCCTAGAAAAGTGATGGGCACTGTTTGGTGGTCCAGCTACGGTATTATTCATCATAGCTTCTTATCAAACGCGATATGTTTTACTGCAGATGTGTAATGTGAAGAACTGTATTTTTTTCCAGAATTTGGATAACGTTTTGACAAGAAAAAATTCAGTGCCCGAGAGGTAATACAAAATACTTTTGAAAAATTTGTCGACTCCCGTCCAGCTGATTTCTTCAAGAACGGCATCAATAAACTGCGTTGACAAACACGCATCGATTGCATGTTTTTTTATAGAAGAGGGGGCAAACGAGCATGCGGCTCACTTGATCTTAAGTAACCACCGCCGCCCATGAGCAACCGCAACACCAGGGGGAATTCGCACGTGCCGGTGCCGGCCCTTTAGAAAGGAGTAAGCTCTTTTCTTGAAGGTCCCCAGGTCGTATCGGTCCGGAAAAATCGCCATTGGTAAACTACTCCACAGAGAGATTGTTCGCGGAAGAAAACTCCTTCTGAAACATACAGTGGTGGACCACCAAGCATCCAGATGGTATTGATGGTATCGGTACGTTTGCCGCGTAGTGCCTTCACGAAATTTGGCGGCTGGGATTAATCCGAACAATTCCTCAGAGCACTCCCCGTGACAGATGCGATAAAATACGCAAAGAGATGCTACATCTCTGCGCAACACCAGTGAATCGAGCCGATCGGAAAGCACTCGGTAGTCGAGGATTCGAGCCGCTCTGCGCTGGATGCGGTCAAGTGGAAAGAGCTGGTACTGGGGAGCTCCAGCCCAGAGATGGGAACAGTATTCCGTGTGCGGCCAAACCTGCACATTGTAAAGTTGCAGGCGATGTGCCGGCATGAAACACTATCCCGCTCTGCTGAGCACGCCAAGCTTTTTAGAAACCAATTTGGCCTTCTCTTCCAAGTGACCACGAAACTGCACGTCACTCAATATGTTGACGCCGAGGATTCCAAGGATTCCAATACTGGCTGAAGCAACAAGGGGAGTGCCTTGAAACTAAGGAGATACGACAAAGGGGTTCTTTTTACCGGTTAACGCGCAAACTTGTGTCTTCTGAGGGTTAAACTGGACTAGATTTAGTCGCCCCCAATCCGAGACTCTGTTGAGCAAAGACTCTACTTCAGGCAAAAGTTTTTCCCGGTACTCGGAGACGTTTTCTCGAGAAATATCGGCACGGCCGCTGTACAGAGCATCACCAGTGCTGTCATCTGCATAGCAATGAATGTTACGGGTTCGCAACATATCATTGATATGCAGAAGAAACAGCATTGGCGACAGCACGCAGCCTTGTGGAACATAAAAAATAGAAAATTAAAAGTTTTTACTGAATTGCAAGAAAACATAAAATTATCATCTGCATACTATTACGACATGAATCACCTTTTTAAAATTGTTTTCTGTCTGTCCGGCCACGTTAATTTTCGGAATGACTGAACCAATTGTTATGAAACTTATATAATATAGATTGGGAGCAATGCCACGGGAAATTTTTTTTTGAATATTACAGTTGATAAAGTAAATATTCCTTGATTATTATCCCAAATACGCCATATCAATAGATCCAGGTGAAGCAGGGGCGGGTCGCTATAATATATAATTATAAGAACTTAACGTGACAGTGTGTTAGCGGCGTAAGAGAATTAATCAATCTCTTTCATCCTGTGCAAGTGCCAGAAAGATTCAAGTCCGCCGACAGTTGATTTGAAGAGGTGCACTCTTTTTATTTCTTTTTTTAGCCTTCCATCTGGGTAATTACCACATTCCTACCTAATACTGCAAATTACAACAATATTTTGGGCATCGAGCATGCGGTTCACCTGATGGTAAGTGACTCCTGTAGCAAGAAAAAATTGCAGATGCGATGTTGGTGGCCTTGAAAAAGATAGGTTCTATTCTTAAAAGTCCCTTTTTTTAACATGGGGAAATGCCTACGCATACGCATACGGCAAGGACGGGTTATGTCGGACTCGCACCGACTAAAACCCCATGGTGTTCCACCTTCGTCGCATATTGAGGCTACGGGAACGCTTTCGCACACATCCGCGGCCCCACCAGTGACTGCCGCCCCATGGCAGCACCTCATCGGGAGAGGAATATTCCTCCCCGTTCTCCTTTCCAAGTAAGGCGCACCAGAACACATGGCACGCCTTCCTCCACGGCCTCCAATTACATCTGCGCAACAGACGCCCCCGCGTCCGATGCGCGAAGGCCATGGGGCCAGGAAAAACGAGCACTTAAAAGTACTAGCCTTCCCAACCCCAGCGGCGGATCTGGTCTATGGCTCCGCCGCGAACCAAGATTCGGCTGCGGAGGATAGGGAGAGCGGCGCCTCGCAATACCGACAATCCTCTCCCCCCGCAGCCCCATCACCACCGCATCAACGGTGCGGGCCCGTTTGGGTCGCGGAGGATAGGGCGAGTGGCGCATCGCCATACCAGACACTCCTCTTCCTCCGCGACTCCACCTCGGCTGCAGTGGTAGGTGGGGAGGACACACCTCTCACCGCAGTCCACCAACACACATCCGAAGTGGGCTTCCCAAGCCCACTCGGAGTGGCCACCTCGGGCCGGCCCTCCACCTCGGACCAGCCATATGGGTTCCTCTTTGTTTCGCCGTGGGTGACCAAGCCACGGCTTCTAAGCCCCCCCGCCACGACAAGGCGGGAACCCGTTCGGGGGGGATTCTTGAAAGTCCCTAAGTCGTACCGATAGTCGATTTTACAAGTAAGTTGTGTAAGGATAAAAACTTCTGGGGCACGCAGGTGAAACGGTGCTTATTTTGAGCTGCTACTGGGCATTTCTGAACGGATAAATAACTTATTTTAACTCAAAACCACATGGTCGTGCTTACAATCACTAGAAAAACGAAACAATCAACGACGTTCATCAACACTGACGGAACTAATAGAATTCATTTTAATTCTACGCTACGTTTATCAATAAAAAAAAACACAATAGTCGTAAGACTGGCCTCTCTCAAACTGAAATTGTTGAAGCTGAAAGCTAAGCTAAGTGAATGCAAAGCTTTCGGTTGGCAATAAATTACTTTCTTCATGTATACTATATAATAATATTTTATTAGAGTGTTATAACGCGTATGTAAAAAAATATGAAAAAAGATGTTGTTAATAAGATTATTATATTATAAAAGATTTAATTCGTTCAATTGGTTCGGCTGTGATAAACTACAGCCTATCCAAAGTCCACTGCTGAATATTGGTATATAGTTTGCCCCATAGCACCATAGACGCCAAGCTTGGTGATCGGGTAGGTTCTTTTATTTTATCCAACTGTTATTAGGAAGATGCTGCTATCCATCTCCCGTTTGATTTTCCCACTGTCGATTCTCACAATAAGCATGAAATAATATTGAGTAGTGAATTCTGTTACTCTGCCACTAAACGGCGACAGTCATTTTTGTTTTGACGCCGCAATTGAATGGTATTGCGTAACTATATGCAGTGTCGCCTCTAGTACGTAGAACATAATAGCTCAATGTGTTTGAAAGTTGACTTTATCGAGAGTGTTCTAAGTTATGATACAAGAAAATATTTTCAGATGTTTGAAGATCATCAGCTCCTTTTATTTCGTTTTTTTTTTTACTTTAATAATTAGATTTCTTTAAAAGTAGCAATGTTACAATTCAACTGTACGTAAGCCTGTATGTAAACGTATGTATATTTATTTCTTTGGCATGCTTTGTAGCCTAATCGGCTTGATGAATTTTAATATATGGGTGTCGCTATATTTGCCTTAGTTGTGAAGGTGACATTGGGCATAAAATTTAAATTTTCCGCTTTTCGTTTTTTTTTGTATATTTTATTATATTTTACCTGTTTATATGTTACCTGCTATCATCGTCAATTTTGAACCGATTTATTTGATATAAATTTGAAAAAAATAAACACCCAAAAGAGTGGCAAAATAGGGGGGTGAATTTGTAATATAAATATTAAGATGACATTAAAATTGTGATATTCCTTATTTCACTCAAAAAGGTTATAAAACAACTTTTATTTAAAAGCAAGACTGACTTAAAATATCTTAAATAAAATAAAAGAAATGAAGATCAGACCAGAAAATCAAGTTATTTTATTCTTTTTAGTTCTTAGATAACCGTGTATTAGCTGTATAAGAACATTCAATACCACATATCGCGTCGTGAGTGTCGTAAGACGCGACAGAAGGAAACTAAAACACGAAATAGACAGGTTACGAACCCACTTGTGGAGCGAGGCCATTATGGCAAAATCCCCCTATGAGGCAATCTATGTACCAGGTCTATGTTCAGCAGTAGACTTTTAAAGGCTGTAGTAGATGGATGGACGGATGAGTTCTTTGAAGTCGGCTTTTACTTTTCATTAATGTTAATTTTTAATTATATATCGTTTTGTTATTGAATTATAAAAACTTCAACAAAATAAATGGGAGAGGAGTTCTGCAGTCGAATTTTGATAGGCTATAACGAAAAACCATTGAATATGGTGAACAATTTTGATGCTCATCATACAAAATTGTACCCAATGGAATTTGAACTTACATCAGGCAGAGTCTTATTAAGTTACTAATAGATTCTAATCTATATTTAACTAATTTGCTTTCTTTTAAAAGTCCCAGGGAGCAGCAGCATTTTCTTTTTTTTTGGTTGACCCATCTTATATAAAATCACCGAAAAAAAAACATTATTCTCATTTCACGTGCAATGTTTACGTAATTGTTGTAATTTTTTATTCAAAATTTAATTATTATAAAACCACTCTAAGTTTCAGTTCCATAGCCATTCATATTTTCCCATTATGTACCTTCCATAAATAGAGCGTAGAGGAAGCACCAACGTAGTCTTAATAAAAAATGGTAGAGTAAAATGATTAATGGTGTATGAAAATTAGGAGACGTGTCAAATTAAGTTGGATCTGTTCAGTAAGATTGAGTGCACTGTGTCGTATAAAAATAAATAGCACGACTAGGTTCATATTGTACAACATGAACTGTTTTTATAACAACATTGTAACAGAGTAAACAATAACTATTGTTAATGATTTCTTATATTTACGCGAACACTACACATTGAAATAATACTAGTTTTTACGGAATTTATCGCGTGTATTTAACTTTTTAATTACCCGACGTTTCGAACGCTTTACAGCACTCATGGTCACGGACAGGACTGAGATGTTCAACGTCCATATGTCATAGTTAACCGCGGTTACCATAGATTAAAATTTAACTTTTGTTCAGATCTATGCAGTATGAACTTATGGTATCTTGAAGTCTTGCAGTTGTATGCTTGGGTTGGGATTTAATTTTATTTATAATAGGATCCCAAGCAGATGGTAGCACCCAGCCATCTTCTCTATTGAAATTAGGATGTTTTTTGATTTCAATAGCCTCGCGAATCATCCTTGGAAGGAATCGATGTACTTTAGCGAGGATCTGCGGTCTATCAAATCTGATGTAGTAACGGGGGCGATCCTGTACGTGTTCACAGACTGCAGATGTGAAGAAGTGAAGAAGATGTGAAGAATCGACGCTCCGGGAAGTCTGCAGTCTGTGAACACTTGAAAAATAGCACCGGTTACCTAGCAAATGCTGCGGCGAAATAATAGTAAGAAATGATAGGTAAGCAAATAGGTGTAAATAGGTGATTTTAACTAGTTAGGTATGTATATTGTAGATAGGTTTAACTAGGTAATTCTTTCAGGATTGTTTTAATAGGTATTTTATTTGGCAAGATTATTGAACATGATTAGTTTATTTAGATTTGCAGTTTTATATGCTAAAGGGTATAGGATAGACAAGGAATATAAAAGATGTTGCTTAAGAATTGGTAGGTGGGTAAGGAAACAAAAATAGGATTAGATTCCTTGTTTCCTGTTGACACAAATAAAATTTTTATGTCTGCAGTACACTACTCGCAAAATTGAACGAAGTTGGGCAAAGACGAGTGTGTACAGGGACACTTCGCTTCACTTCGGGCAACCTCGCCTCGCCTCGGGTGAGTTCCGATCGTTGTCGGTTTTTTTCCACCCGAGTCAAAGGAACAAAGTTTCGAGCACGAAGTGACCCTGTACATTACTCGGCTTACTTCTATAAAGTTAAAGTTGTGCTGTTTAATTTAAAAACGTTTTAATTCGATCCAAATTGCTTAAGTTAAAACCAGATTGGTCACAAGACCAAATACTATTGTTTTTGGAGTTACTCTTTTTTTACAGGACTGGGTGATAACCGAGCATACAGTCCACCTGATGGCCTAATGGTAAGTGGTAGCTGTAGCCCATAGACATATACATCTATCCTCGATTACGAATCGAAACGCAGATGCGTTGTCACCCGTGAGGACTAAGATGGAATGCCTCTTTTCCAGTAAAAGGGTCTCCGGTTCCCTGCACTCACCACAAGAAACACAGCAGCATTATGCTACTATTTTACGCTGGTATTCTGTGAGAGCGTGGTCTTCCCCCGGTCGAGTCGACCCATTCATGCAGCTCTCTATGCTCCAGGGGAAACGGTATAAGGTACTTTTTTGTAATTTTTTTGCATCCAAATATACGCACATAGTTAAAATACGCAACAGTGCATAAATCATACGCAGCTGCCACTTGTATATCCTCCATCTCGCCTAGCGTGTGAGCGACTAGTTCCGTCCTCACGAAGTTGAAAGAGTGTGTACAGAGGCTCCTTGTACCTCGCGAATATTTCGGGCGAGGAACTTTGCGAGTAATGTACTGCAGCCTTTAGGAATAGTGGGACACAAAGAGATTAAAAAACAGGAACGGACTCACTTTTAGTTGGCAAAACCGCTGCTGAGGCGCGTAGACTCCGCTGGACGTCAGCTTGGCCGGTTCTCAATAGCTGCCCTCTTGTCTTCTCTCCGCTCCAGATGAATTCTTCTTGACCGCTTCGTTGTTCTAAGGAATCGGGATGGTACGCTTATTTAATTATCTTCGTAGCAGATGTAGTAGATCAGCGCGGCTTCCATTGTCGGTAGCTCGTGGTACTTGCGTTCGCGACGTTGTAAACGCGGGGTAAGTGCTCCGACATTTGGACCGTACTACGCGGCGGAATCGGAGTTCGTTATTTTAATTTATTACGGTCGCCACTATGTTCTTATTGTAGTAAACATGAATAAAATAGGCGCCTTCATACGAAAGGCAAAATTTTTTATTTAAATAATCGAGATATAAACTAATTTGGTGGTAATCGTGTCGCGTTTCGCGTCGCGTTTTATACTAAAGTTAACATTGATATTCAATTGTTTTTTTTATGAATACCGTCATAAAAGTTAACATTTTTAAGAAAGGTAAGGTTAGACCATATATGTATAATGAACCTTAGCTAAATTAATACAAATATAGTAAATTAATATTATATAAAATTTTAATACAGTAGTTTTAAATAATATTATAAGTTAGTTAAACTACAATAAACTAGTCATCATCACATACACCCTTCACAGTCCACTGCTGAACATAGGCTTAGGCCAAGGCCAAGTAATGCAAAGACTCCTACACTTGCATCCATCGACTTCTTGCATGTCTTACCAGGTCGTCACTCCATCTAGTGGGGGTCGCCCTACACTACGCCTACCGGTACGAGGCTGCCACTCGAGAACCTTTCTTCCCAATCGGTTATCGGTTCTTCGAACTATATAGCCGGCCCATTGCCACTTCAGCTTAATAATCCTTTGGGCTATGTCGGTCACTCTGGTTTTACTGCGTATATCCTCATTTCTGAGTCTATCACGCAGAGAAACTCCGAGCATAGCCCTCTCCATAGCTCGCTGAGCGACCTTGAGCGTCCTCATACGGCCAGCAGTGAAGGACCACGTCTCAGATCCGTATGTCATCACTGGCAACACGCACTGGTTGTAAAATCTAGTTCTAGTTCTAGTTTTTCGTAGGTATTAATTTAATATTATTATATTGGTATATTAGGTTGAGGTTAAATTAAGTTCTTTGTAATTATTATTTAATGTTAATAATAAAAGTTTTGTTTAGTATTTTTTTTATAGAATAAGGGTGGCGAACGAGCACACAGTCCATCCGATGGTAAGTGGAAGCTGTGACCCATAGACATCTACATTTTTCCTCGATTAAGATTAGATATGTCTTCATCCCTGAGAACTAAGATGGACTGCCTCGTTATCAGTAAAAAAGGGTCTCTAGTTCTATACACTCATCATACGAAATACAACAGCCTTTAGTTGGTATTTTGCGCTGGTATTCTGTGAGAACGTGGTCCTCCTCCGGTTGAGCCGACTCATTCGTGCTACAACTAAAATAGCTGCAGCGTGGCTCTACAAAAAATTACATAAAATGTACTCAAAATAAAGAACATTTTCCAACTAAAATATTACAAAACAAACAGACATGAAATTTATACCATAAAATGCAACGTGTTTTGGAGAAGGTTTTGATATGTTTTTTTTTTTTCAATTGCTGCCGTTAGTCTATTTTAAACTCAATATCCATACTTATAAAGGAAGAAGGAGTTTTACTTTTTAATATACAATAATTATCACCTTAGATAGCCTCTGAAATTATGATTGAGTCTTACTCTTCACGATACTGCGACAAGAACGCCCGATTAGTTTCCTCGCTAAATGGCTAAACTACGTATAAACCATTGAGCGAGAAAAAATCAGCCTCTCAATTGCCAGCGGTGACGTCATGTTGCCAATACAGTTCCTTTAGGAATTTCACCGCGCTTGAACCTCACGGACCGGTAGTAATCTACAGAAAATAGCATAACCACTATGTATTCATTTCTGTGAAGCTCATACTGCACAATTTACTCAGTTCAGCGCTATTTGATTCCAAAGCCAGGGCTTTAAAAGAGTTATCTTTGACATGTAAAGTCGCCAGTGTCAATTCACTTTTAGTGCTTTACAAATAATTGATCCGGGATTTGTTATTCATAATAAAAAAATTATTATCAGCATTTCGATGACATAGAAGAAATACCTAATATCCCTCACTAGGTGACGTTTCATTAGAAAACAGAAATAAACTTATAAATACAGTAAACTAATAATAAAAAGTGATGGTTAAGTAACATAATGTGATAGCGGGGTCGATCTTAAATATGTTCACAGAAAAATTCTAATTTCAATAGAGAAGATGGATGGGTACTACAATCCGCTTGAGATCCTATAATTAATAAAATTAAATCCAAACTCAAGCATACCACTGCAAGACGTTAAGGTATTGTAAGCGTAGATTGCATCAAAAGTTAATAACAAAAACAGAAGGTAACCGGGCTACCTATGACATCGGGACGACTACATCCAACATCACAGTCCCTCCCGTGATCATGGGAGCTATAAAGCACCCAAAACGTCGCGAACTAAAAAGGTAAATTTAGCGCGATAAAATCTGTATAAATTAGTTTCATTTAATTTTGTAGCGTTCGCGTAAATATAAGAAATCATAACTATGTAATTTACTATCGTAAGCGGTTTTTCCGGATTAATTTTTTTATAGAACAGGGTCACAAACAAGCTAACAGTCATCTGACGGTAAGTCTAAATCTATTCTCGATTACGAATCAAAATACAGATGCGTTGTCACCCATGGGGACTAAAACGGAATGCCTCATTTCCAGTAAAAAGGATCTCCGGTTATCTACACTCACCATAAGAAACGCCTCAGCATTAAGCTACTATTTTACACTGGTATTCTGTG
>CAJQZP010000059.1:0-40542 GCA_907164705.1 Parnassius apollo
AAGGAGTTCAAAAAAAGACGGAGGAGGTGTGATGGTTGCAGTGTCTAAAAATATTTCTTCTTCTCGAAAATCAAATTGGGAAAGTAATGCAGAAGATTTATGGGTATCTATTGATGTTAAAACTAACGACACACTCCAAAAAATTTCTATCTGTGCCGTTTACTTACCTCCTGTTTCTTCTGAAACTTTATCTAGCTTTTTAGAAAACTCTACTGATATCATAGATATATCAGATAAAGTCATAATATTGGGCGACTTTAACTTAGGTTTTATTGATTGGTCCCGTAAGTCGGATAGTGACCCATGTATTGCAATAAATTATGGTTCGAAACTAGGACTCTCTCTTATTGACTTTATGGCTGTCAATAATTTATCGCAAATGAACGATGTGTCTAATGTTGATGGTAGAATA
Source organism: Parnassius apollo (assembly GCA_907164705.1). Lineage (NCBI taxonomy): Eukaryota > Metazoa > Arthropoda > Insecta > Lepidoptera > Papilionidae > Parnassius > Parnassius apollo. Next base: position 413 of record CAJQZP010000059.1, read on the forward strand.
CTAGATCTAGTTCTATCCAATGTTGATTGTTTAAATGTTACTAAATCTATAAGTATGCTTAGCAAAGTAGATCAAAAACATCCTCCAATTTTGATATCGATCCCAAAACTTACTTCCGAGTACCTCAAGCCGATAATAAGCCATCGTTACAACTACTTTAGAGCAGACTATGGCAATATTGTACCTTACTTGAAGAGCATTAACTGGCAAGTGGAGCTAGAAAAATGTCAAAATGTTAACGAAATGACTAATATATTTTACCACTTTTTAAATATAGCCTAACATCCTATATTCCTAAAACAAGACCTAAACTAACTAAATTTCCTTCGTGGTTTAGCAATTCCCTAATTAAAATAATTTCCGAGAAAAGCAGAAAAAGATTAAAATATTTGAAATATAAGAACCCTCTTGATCAACTAGAATACGAGCTTCTTCGCGAACGTGCTCATAATGTAAGTAGTCAATGCCTTTTTTAATTTTAAAAAAAGAATTGAAAGCGATATTTCTAAAAATCCAAAAAGCTTTTGGCGTTTTGTGAAGGGCAGGCACAATGGTGTATCCAATATCCCAGCTATAATGTATCAAGCTGATCAGGTCGCAAACACCGGACCAGATATTGCCCAAATGTTTGCAAACAAATTTTCATCTGTTTTTAGTAAAGTGGCTGCAAACGACGGCGGTGACGTATCTATGTTCAATAATTCATGTTTAAATTCTGTAAAATTAACTGAAAGAGACATTATAGGTGCAGTCAAAAAAGCTTGACATTTTCAAGGGAGCTGGCCCAGATGAGATTCCCCCTGTGTTCGTCAAACGTTGTATCTCGGCCTTAGCGTTACCACTGGCTATTATTTTCAATAAATCTTTGCGTGATGGAGTATTTCCTGATATTTGGAAAAATTCAAAGATCGTTCCGGTATTTAAAAAAGGCGTCATTAATGACGTTAGTAACTACAGACCGATTTCAATTATTTCATGTATTCCTAAATTGTTTGAATCCTTGATATTTCCAATTATTACGCGTCATAAGCACATGTATATCAGACCATCAACATGGGTTTAGGAAGGGTCATTCGATTGAAACTAACCTTGTATCATTTATGTCGTATCTCTGTAAAGAAATTGACAAAGGACAGGAAGTTGATGCTATATATATGGATTTTTCTAGTGCATTCGATAAAGTCTGTCACTCGCGCTTAATTAACAAGCTAAAAGGATATGGGGTATGTGGATCTTTGCTAGAATGGTTCCAGTCTTATTTAGCAAAAAAGACTTCAGTTTGTGGTAGTGAATGGTTACAAATCAGAAAGTTATATAGCGTTCTCAGGCGTTCCGCAAGGATCGCATCTGGGTCCAGTCCTTTTTGCTGCCTTTATCAATGATATAACTTTTGAAATACGCAACTCTGAATTCTGTCTCTTTGCTGACGATTTAAAAATATACAAAACAGTAAAATCTATTGTAGACATGCAACTCATCCAAAGTGATTTAAACAGAATTAGTACATGGTGTCAATTAAATGGTATGATACTTAATACTAAAAAATCATATCACATTAAATTCTCAAGAAAGTATATACCTTTCATGTCCTCCTATAAGATGAACTCTGATACCTTGGAGCAGGTTAAAGAAGTTCGAGATTTAGGCGTAATAGTGGATAGCAAATTAAATTTTAAGTCTCACATTGACGCTACCGTCCAAAAAGCTGGAAGAATGCTTGGCTTCCTAAAACGAAACGCTAAAGGTTTTATGTCAGCCAAAACCAAAATAATTTTATATAACGCCTTGGTTCGAAGTCACCTAGAGTTTGCATCGGTGGTTTGGGGTCCTCAGTTTATCACTTATTCCCAACGCATTGAAAGCATACAGCGTTCATTTACTAGACATCTTGCGTTCCATTCTTCGGACATTTCCCACCGTAACACCTATAACGTTCGTCTCAAACATTTCGCAATGATGTCACTTTGTGACCGTCGTGTATTGTTAAATATATTGTTTTTAAAAAAAATAATTTCTGGTGCCGTAGATTGTAATAACCTACTTCAGTGCATTAATCTTAACATCCCATGCAACTATCCACGCCATCCTATTACTAAAATCTTTTACATCCCTGCCAGTAGAACGAACCTCTTAAAAAATTCGCCTATATCAAAAATTTGCGCCGAATACAACCGGGTATGTGTATTTGTTGACATTGACATTTTTCATGACTCATGCATTAGTTTGAGAAAGAAGTTATCTGTGTACCTGCTCTCTAAGTAGGTTCTTAAAATTTCTTAAAATTTTGTAAAATTATTTTGATAATCTGTGTACTATTTTTGTGCTTCTTTTTTTTTTGTTTTCTAATATTCGTATTTATAATAACATATCTTAGATTTTAAGAGAATGTTGTACACGTCTTTATTGGCGTACATACCAGGCCTTTGTTTTATGTAAGATTTGCATATAAATGTATTGTGTGTTATGCTGTTGATGTGTCATAATAAATAAATAAATAAATAAATAAATCCCGGTGATCAGGTCTGCAGGCAGCCGTAATTCTCTTTCAAAGTTTGCGAAAGCTGGTGTCACTGCTGTACTTTCGTGAACAGCGCTTCGATATGACAACAAACACGGTTGTATGTGCTTGTCACAATCTCGTTGCCGATTGTCTACAACTTTTGCTAGGTACCTCTCCAATGTCTGATTAAATCGCTCTACCATTCCATCAGATTGCGGGTGATAAAAAGTCGTTCTTGTTTTATGAGTACCCATAACTCGGTAAGTTTCCTGGAATATTTGAGACTCAAAATTCCTTCCTTGATCGTTGTGAATCTCTAAAGGTACTCCAAAACGACAGAAGACTTCATGAACTAGTTTATCTGCAACTGTTGAAGCTTCTTGATTTGGAATGGCGAAGACTTCTAGCCACTTAGTGAAGTAATCCATCACAACCATGAAATACTTGTTATCGCTTTTACTCTCCGGAAACAGCCCCGCCACGTCAATGGCTATTCTCTCCCATGGTGCACCAAGATTGTACAACTTCAACGCATCTCTACTACGAGTCTGAGGTCCCTTTACAGCCGCACAACTTGTACATTTGCGACACCAGTCCTCGACGTCGTTTCGACATTGGACCCAGTACAACCGTTCTCAGATCTTCAGTAGAGTTCGTTTAACTCCCAAATGGCCTCCTGAACAATGATTATGGTACAGCTGTAGAACATCCGGTAATTTAGCTTTAGGGACAACTATTTGCAAATGACAGCTGTCTCCCCGAACATTTTCCCATTTACGGCACAGAACTCCATCCTGAAGCAGCAAGCTGTCCCACTGGGCCCAATAGCTTTTAGTGGTCGAACTCATCGCTGAGACGTCACTCCACTTGGACTTGGGAGCACTGGCCTTCATCCATTCCAGAATCGGCTTGATGTCCGGATCTTCCTGCTGTGCACGTTGTAAGCTGTCCTTCCAACCGTTGCTGAGGTGGTCTGCCCTGAGCATCCTCACGGATACCACTTCCTTACTCTCTTGCCTAGTATAATGTTTGCAATCTTCAGGACAAGGTCTTCTTGACAATGCATCTGCGTTGCCATGAGATTTCCCGCTGCGATGTTCGATCTCAAAGTCGTATTCCTGCAGTAGTTCAATCCACCTCGCAACTTGTCCTTCTGGATTTTTAAACTGCAATAGCCATTTTGGTCAGTTCGTAAGTGAAATTTTCGTCCCAGAAGATATTTGCTAAAATGCTGCAACGACTTTACCACAGCTAGCAATTCGCGTCTTGTGACACAATAGTTCCTTTCCGGTTTTGACAACGACTTGCTGAAGTACGCTATCACGACCTCTTGGTCACCATTCCGTTGAGACAACACACCGCCAAGTCCTATATCACTTGCGTCTGTGTCAACTATAAATTCTTTGCTTGCATCAGGGTATCCCAAAATAGGTGTTTTACACAGACGGTCCTTGAGCTCCTGGAATGCGATATTACAACTTTCATCTTAGCAAAAATGTCGCTTCTCCTCGGTTAGCTTATGCAGAGGTTTGGCTATATCTGCAAAGTTCTTCACAAATCGCCGGTAATAGGAGCACAAACCCAAAAATGCTCTAACCTGCGTCTTGTCTTTTGGAACCAGCCAATCCCTTACAGCGGTGATATTCTCTGGATCCGTGCGGATACCTTCTTCCGATACTACATACCCCAAAAAGTTAACTTGCCGTTTGAATAGTGAACATTTCTTCGGACTCAACTTGAGGTTGGCACTCTGAAACTTCATGAGCACGCGTTCCAGGTTTTGATGGTGTTCCTCAAACGTACGGCCTACGATGATGATGTCATCCAAGTAGACCAGACAGGCATCGCGAATTAGCCCGGTAAGTACAAGTTTCATCAGTCTTTCAAACGTTGCTGGAGCATTGCACAACCCAAACGGCATTAATTTAAATTGCCACAGACCCTTTCCCGTCGAGAACATAGTTTTCTCCTTGTCCTTAGGGTCAATTTTAACTTGCCAGTAGCCACTTTTTAGATCCAGCGTGCTAAACCACTTTATTCCTGTAAGCATGTCCAGTGTGTCATCAATTCTTGGCAAGGGATAGCTGTCCTTCTTCGTAACGTCGTTCAGACGTAACAAGCTGACGACATCCTTCTTCTTTACCAGCACCACTGGTGAACACCATGGATTAGAGGAGGGTTCAATAACACCATGCTTCAACATTCCTTCAATCACGGTTTCCACTTCCTTTTCACGTGCTACCAGCAATCTTCTTGGCCGCAGACGGATAGGCAATTCTTCTCCTGTGTTTATTTTGTTTTGAGATAAGCCAGTCTTTCCTATGTCAGCATCGTTTGATGAGAATACATCGGCATACTTGGGTAACAACTTCTTCGCCTTGACCATTTCAGTCGGAGAGAGAACGCTGCGACAGTCTTCCAAAAGTGTGGTCACTCTCGTTTGTACATCCTTGCTGGGGGTCTCACTCGATAGATATTGGCACCAACGTAACCAATCCACTTCCTCACAAGTACCAACCACCGTGCCTTTTTCTATAATCTGTTCCCGGTTACACAGGTTCAGCACACGTACTCCTGAGATGTCAGTGGTTCTGACCAAGGTTCGAGCTACTTTCCATGGAAGCTAATTGTTTACCCTTTCCACAAGTACACAACGGAGAGCTTACCCAGAGTTTCGGGGAAGACTAACCGGAACCTCGGCGGAAGAACAATCTTCTTACTGCTGTACACGTTCCCTGGTAACGCACCTTCCATAAAAAGTTCCTCTTGTCCACATTTCAAAACAACTTGCTTAACATCGATCTCACAACACTTGTTACTCATAAAGTCTAGGCCCAGGATGCAGTCATCCATTATATCAGCAACGATGATATTATGCAGGTAGATCATGTTGCCTAGCTTCAACTCCATCTCTTTCTCTTCACGGACGGGTATACGCTAACCGGTGGCTGTTACCAAATTAATGCGTTCTCGGTTGTATTCGAAGTCCCCAAGGAACTGACTTATAAGTTGGGAACTAACAACCGTACGAGAGGCTTCAGTATCTATGGTCAGTTTACACAGCATTCCGTTGACCTTGCCTTTGATGATCAGACTTTTCCCAACATGAGTTTGTGAGATCGAGATCCTTGAGGCTCTTTTAACATCAGCCAGCACCCGCCCCGCAGTTCTGGCTTTTACTCGTTTCCCTGCTACTGCTGGGCGGTGCTGTTGGCCGCACTACCCTCCCGAGATCAATCAACTTCCCTTTCTACAGTTCGCTTAGGGCAGCTGGATCGAAGATGGCCCCTTTCCCCACAGCCATAGCACCTAGAGCTGTATCCTTTGTTGCAGTCGCGAACTGTAGCTGATGCAACCTCCCTGACGCGATGGGAACGATGATCCTGTCGCACGGCTTCCACCTCCAGTGCATGGGCCAAGGCGTCCTTAAGCGTCTCGTGGTGCCCGAGCCTCACAGCAGCTCTGACTTCCAGGTCGCGGATGCCGTCGATGAATGTCTGCACAAGGTACCCTTCAATGAGCGCAGGTACAGACCGGTATGCTTTTCGCACCAGCTTCTCCACCTCTAGAGCCCACTGCTGCAGGTTTTCGTTGATGCGATGCGATCTTTAAGTCGCGCACGAAAGACGTGTTTCAGGTGGGCGTCACCATATCTCGCCTCCAATGCCTCAAGGAGTTGCTCATAAGTTACTTTCTCATCGAGAGCTTCCAGAACTGTTAAGGCCTGGTCGCGCAGGCCTAGTGTGAGAGCAGTCATGACCTGACTTTTATTCCAGCCGTTCGCCTTCATAACAGCCTCGAACTGGATTTTGTAGGCTGACCAGGAAGAAGTCCCGTCGAATGGTGGCACCTTGAACCCACGTAGCGAAGGTGTAGTAGCTACTACGGGAGCTGTAGTTCCATCCCCAAGTTTGATTTCGTCCAGCGTTTTCTTCACGTCAGCCATCACATAATCAACCCGATTGTTCACTTGGTCGATTTGGGTTTTAGCTTCCTTGATTTGGGTTTTAGCTTCCGACAGGCGGTTGTCATGTTGAGCAACCCTATCCTTCACCTCCCTTATCTCTTTCACGAAGTTAGCGTGAATGTCCTTCACGAGGAGCATCTGCTCTTCCCGTCGGCAGGCCTGTTCCTCCTGTCGGCGAGCCTGTTCCTCCTGTCGGCGAGCCTGTTCCTGCAGCATCACCATCAGAGCACCTTAATCAGGTGCTGCAGATGTAGGAGCTACTGACGGGCCAGCCTCCGTGGCTGGCAGTTGGCCCTCTGACGTCTGCGGCGTTGCACCACCAAATCGTCTCTGGTCCGTCTCCTGCTGGCGTTGACTTCGGGTACGGACACCCTCCGTTTCCTCCTTAGGTAAAATCGGCATGATTTAATCCCACTTCTGACACCAATTGTTACGAGCTTGAGGTTCGTGACAATAAAAACTGCCGATTGAATTACCAAAATTAACTCTTTAATTCACTTTACACTAATTAAAACTTAGAACACTAATAATTATCCACACTGATTCACTTTATTTCGCTCCGAAGCTTCGCTTGTCTCGCCGAATTCAATACTTCCCCTATCGCCCCTTGCAGCGCCTATAAATACACATTAGCACCGAAACATCCAGAACATTCAAGTAAATACGCGCACCAATCGACAAGGCGTCGAAAGTTCGAGTGTCGGCGTCTAGAAGCTTAGTTTTTCGTTTCCACACCAGATGGCGCTGTCGGTTGAAAGATTTGTGATGTCATTTTCTGGGAAGCTCCCCCCTCTCGTCCCTGACACTAGATGGCGCTAGTGCCGGGTATATGACGTCAACTTAGGCGCGCAACAATAGATTTACAAATACGTTAGGTTTAGTTGGGTCCAAGAAGTAATGTACAATACAATACCGTTATTTTTTATAGGATAACGGTGACAAACGAGCTCACAGTCCACCTGATTGTAAGTGGTTGCTATGCTCATAGACATCTACATCTACCCTCGATTACGAATCAAAATACAGATATGTTGTCACCCGTGAGGACTAAGATGTAATGCCTATTTTCTAGTTAAAAGGGTCTTCGATTTCCTACTTACACTATACAAACACAGCAGCGTTAAGCTGTTATTTTACGCTGGTATTCTGTGAGAGCGTGGTCCTACCCGGTCGAGCAAACCCATTCAGGTTACAACTATACTACTAATATAGCTGCAGCATGGCTCAACCACGTAACAAACTGGTGACAAAACAGAAAGAAAAAAAACACACATTTTTTCGTGGTTTATTGGCGACATATTTACAGACTTAAGAACGATTTGAAAAAAGTATATTACAAAAAACGACAGAGTTAAAATAATGACTTCTGTTAAAATAATGATGATCTATAGCATAACAACAAATTTATTTTTTTTATATTTATAGAAGGGGCTTTATATAGCTTGAATAATCAACAACCGATGGGGAGAACGGTTCTTGAGTGGGAGCATAGTACCGGTAGGTGAAGTGTAGGGCGTCTCTCAACTAAATGGAGGGACGACCTGGTAAGACATGCAAGAGTTCAATGAATGCAGGTGGCTCAGGACCATGCTTTGTAGCATTTTTAGGGGAAGCCTGTGTCCACCAGTGGATTTGTGAAGGGCTGTAATGAATGAGTGAACGAACAAATGAAGAGGAGGTACTGTGTTACATCTAGTGTTACCCGAAGCTACCGGCCATACCTAGTTTGAGCTATATGCAACAGAGATTTTCTCGACAGAAAAACCCAATTACTGAGTTCTAAATAATAAGATCTATTTTTACTCAAAGCTTCCGGCCATACCTAATTTGAGCCATAAGCAACATAGATTTTATCGACATTAAAACCCGATTACTGAATTCTAAATAATAAGATTTAGTTTTAGTCGAAGCTACCGACCATACCTAGTTTGAGTCATATGCAATGATTTTCTCGACAGAAAAAACACAATAACTGAATTCTAAATAATAAGATCTATTTTTACTCAAAGCTTCCGGCCATACCTAATTTAAGCCATAAGCAACATAGATTTTATCGACATTAAAACCCGATTACTGAATTCTAAATAATAAAATTTAGTTTAACTCGAAGCTACCGACCATACCTAGTTTGAGTCATATGCAACAGAGATTTTCTCGACAGAAAAACCCAATAACTGAATTCTAAATAATAAGATCTATTTTTACTCAAAGCTTCCGGCCATACCTAATTTAAGCCATAAGCAACATAAATTTTATCGACATTAAAACCCGATTACTGAATTCTAAATAATAAGATTTAGTTTTACTCGAAGCTACCGACCATACCTAGTTTGAGCCATATGCAATGGAGATTTTCTCGACAGAAAAACTCAATTACTGAATCATGGTCTGCCCCATCATCGAACCCGGGACCTTATTATTAGGTTTACGATCACTAAAATAAGGAGGCAGTTAGAGCAGGGATTTTGATCTGGCGCAGCCATAATATATTTGCGTAATGAACAACGTTCGGCAATGATAATCCAGCAACATGGCGTCCAGGTCACGTTCGCTAGATTAAATAGAACATTACATGTTTCGCAATATATTTTAAACACGTTCGCTTTTTTTTTATATTCAAGTAAAAAAGGATGTTACAGTCTAACTATAAAACGTAAAATACGTGGTGAGCCGTGCTGCAGCTATATTATGGTTGTAGCACGAATTAGTCTGCTCGGCCAGAGTCATTCTCTGGGCGTACGTGCTCTTAGAGAATAACAGCGTGAAATAGCACCTTATTACTGCTTTGTTTTGTATAGTGAGTGTACATAACCGGAGACCATTTTAACTCTCATCTTGATTCTTAATAGATTTAGATTTTTAATAGATGTGGAGTTACCCTTATTCAATAAAAAATATTTACTGCAGGCTCTTACAGTCGTTCAACATCATCAGCCTACGGCAGTTCACTGCTGGACGTAGGCTTCTCCCAAGGCGTGCCACTTATCTTCGGCTACACGCATCCAGTTTCTACCAGCCACCTTGCGCAGATCGTCGTTTTATTTGGTCAGGGGCAGTCTTACACTACGTTTGCCTAGACGCGGTCTCCACTCGATGACACGTCTACTCCACCGGTTGTCACTTCTGCGCCAGACATGACCAGCCCATTGCCACTTCAGCTTCCAAACACGGGAGGCTATGTCAGTAACCTTGGTTCTCCGGTAGATTTCTTTATTTCGAATTTTGTCTACCAGTGAAACTCCGAGCATAGCTCTTTCCGTTGCTCGCTGAGTGACCTTGAGCTTTGGAGCAGCCGTATCGTCAGTGTTCACATTTCGGCCCTTAAAATCACGCAGTAGTAATTAATGTTTTCTCTGGGAGTAAATGCATTAATATGTACAGTAAATGTATTAAATCGGTACTTTGTTATTTTTTATATAGGTTTCATATAATCAATTAAATAAATAAATATAAACATTTAAATTTAAAACACCTTCAACGATACATTTTATTTAATATAGCGGCCCGCCTTGGCGTTGCCTGGGCGGGTCACTAGATTAAAATAAATTAAAGATAATCATAAAACACCGTCTGTTCTATCAATTTTTCGATTATTCGAAAATCACATATTTATATTTCAATAAGTTTTATATAATAGTCTATATTGAATAAAAATCATTCTATTCTATTCTATTTCGATAATTTACACTTGTCTATGTCGGCGCTGTTACGACAGCACCGACGGTGTTCGCGGGGAGTACGAGAAGCGCGGGGGGGTTTTCTCACCACCGAGCCTAAGACCGTCACTCGCCGATAGCTCGCGACCCGATCAACACCAAATTAGTTTTTGTTTTGATTATTCAAATAAACGATTTGCCTATCGTGTGAGTCGTCTATTTTATTCGTGTTCTTCAACTTTCAAGATCTTCGATCCCTTGGGGCTCCTATCCTTGTCCATGGTCTCTCAAATTGGACTGGGATGAGCCCGCTCCAAAGGAAATCGTCGATGTTTGGAGACCTTTTGTTGAAGGACTTAAATGTCTTTCTTCACTAAATATACCTAGATGGGTATCAATAGAATATCCAGTCTCTGTTGAAATCCACTGTTTTTGCGATGCATCGCAACGCGCCTATGGAGCGTGTTTGTACTTTCGATCTACAAATAAAGAAGGACAAGTTACACGTTCAAATTTTATGTGCGGAATCTCGCGTTGCCCCAGCATCCAGCCCTATTACGATTCCTCGTTTGAAGCTTTCAGGTGATGGAGGTGAAATGAGCTCAACTGTGACAAGGGCCTTACGACGTAAAATATCGCGTCATGTCTATTGGACTGATTCGAGCGTAGTTCTTAGTTGGTTGCGCTGTGGTTCTTCTAACTTGAAAGCATTCGTTGCCAACAGAGTCGCCGCCATTAAAGAGTTGACTGACGCTAATTCATGGCACCACGTTCCTACAGAACGCAATAAACTTGTTTTTTTTTTAAGTCGAAAAATTAATGAAATAAATGGTCATCGATGATTATTTTAAGAATCTAAATGACGCCACATTAATAGATTCCACCCAAGCTTAAGGGAGTCGCTAGTATTGAATGAAAATAAATTGTATTCGTATATAGTGTGACGCATGGCACACACCACGTGAAAATAAAATAGAAATAAAGTTGTACCAAGCTTACATATACATCTTGGTTACACCCAAATCCTTTTTAATAGATTAGAAAATCTCTTCAGTCAACGTAAAGTCAGAATACGTGTAATCGCAAAGCGTTAGCAAAGAGCTCTAAACTCTTCTTTCTAAAGTCGGATAAAATTCAAAAGTTTTAATTCCATTTTCGCTAGAATTTTAATATTTTGAAACCACGATTTCTTTTAACGTTGCAAACATTAAATCTTACGACTTGAGACATTTTTTTATTACTTTAGGCTTAAGAGAATCATGCCGTCCGTCCACCATTATACTACTTAACAATAATTTATATTGTGTAGTCACACCATCCTTCTCGTGGTAAGATTCGACTATGGGGTAAAATCTTTTGATAAGGCTTCAGATAGATGGCGGTTTAACCAAATCGTTTACGCCAGACATAAAATACCCAGAGCGGTGACAAAAATAGCGTTAAAAACTCAAAGGAAGTTCGCTACTGCGACCAACCCGCCTACTGAGTGAAATGAAATTAAATGTAATGATTTTTTATTAAATGTGTTAAAAATTAATTAGCTAAGATCCGTGTAATAAAAACACGCATTATTATGCGATTCCACGAAGTTACACCCGATTCCATTAATTTTAATTTTTTTACTACCGAATTCTACACTACTAATTATTTTATCTTCAGTCCCCTTCCCCGTGGCCATGGGCGCTGGCAAGTGCTCGAAACGTCTGGAATTAAAGAAGTTGAAATTAAACGCGATAAAATTCTTAAAATTAGTTTTATTCCACGAAATTTACTTATTTCTTGATTGTTATGAATTGCTATTGAAATTAAAAAACATCCTTTTTTTCAAAAGAGAAGATGGTTGAGTGCTACCATCTGCTTGGGATCCTATACTAAATAAAATTAAATAAAAACTCAAGCGTACTACTGCAAGACTTCGAGACACTGTAAGCTCGTTCTGCATAGATCGGACCAAAAACTAATGTTTAAAAGTTGAAGGTACTCGTAGCCTCCGTTAACTATGACATCGGGAAGTCAAACATCTTAGTCACTCCCGTGACCATGGGCTCTGAAAAGTGCCCGAAAATTCGGGAATTAAAATGTTAAAATTAAACGCGATAGATTCCGTAAAAATTGGTTTATGCCATAGTTAGCCAAACCTTAAATAAATCCTAGTAAATAGAAATATAGGTCTAGGTATTTTGTGATAATTAAAATTGTTTAAAGTAGTTAAAAAAAAAGTAGTTATTTAGTTATCTTGTATCTGGTACGGGAAGTTCGAAATTGGAATGGAAATTAGAGCAGCAATATGTCATTTGTACAGTCAGTACAGAAGTTTTCAGTGGAAACGCATTTAAAACTTGTAACTATACACTACATATTATTGTGTACATATTGCTTGAATATTCTTGTTTTGTCGTACATAATATACTTTTTTTATGGGATAATCCGATGGTTCAACTGATGATAAGTGGTTGCTGTGGCCCATATTTATTTATATCTATCCTCGATTACGAACCAAAATATATATACGTGAGGATTAAGATGGAATGCCTCGTTTCCAGTAAAAAAGGTGTCCGGTTCTCTACACTCACCATATGAAGCACAGCAGCGTTAAGCTGCAATTTTACGCCGGTATTCGTGGTACAACTATATTACTAATATAGCTGCAGCATGACTCTACCACGTATATACTTGTATATACACTGCAAATAGTATATTATAAGTTTTCATTGGTGATATTCTGTATGTCTACTTTGCAGAATTAGAATGATGTTTGTCTTAGGACTATATTTCACCGGGACATAATAGCGACACAACCAGTCAGTCAGTGAGTGATAAAATTAAGAAAGTTTAACTGGTTACAATTCTTAAACTACTGGTTAAAATTGAATGAAATTTGAAATATACCATATCTATACAATGCTTACTCGGTTACTGAAAATTCAGGCTTCTAGTTTTAGTGACCACGAAGTTATAGGGGGTCGAAAATGACCTGAATTGCTTCGAGAAAAGATGGTACGGCCGTGCCGCTTTTTTGCTCGACTTGGCGGGGGCACTGCCGTGCCCCCAGATAACTACTTAAAACAATTTTAATTATCACAAAATACCTAGACCTATATTTCTATTTACTAGGATTTATTTAAGGTTTGGCTAACTATGGCATAAACCAATTTTTACGGAATCTATCGCGTTTAATTTTAACATTTTAATTCCCGAATTTTCGGGCACTTTTCAGAGCCCATGGTCACGGGAGTGACTAAGATGTTTGACTTCCCGATGTCATAGTTAACGGACGCTACGAGTATCTTCAACTTTTAAACATTAGTTTTTGGTCCGATCTATGCAGAACGAGCTTACAGTGTCTTGAAGTCTTGCAGTAGTACGCTTGAGTTTTTATTTAATTTTATTTAGTATAGGATCCCAAGCAAATGGTAGCACTCAACCATCTTTTCTTCTGAAAAAAGGATGTTTTTTAATTTCAATAGCAATTCATAGCAATCAAGAAATAAGTAAATTTCGTGGAATAAAACTAATTTTAAGAATTTTATCGCGTTTAATTTTAACTTCTTTAATTCCAGACGTTTCGAGCACTTGCCAGCGCCCATGGCCACGGGGAAGGGGACTAAAGATAAAATAATTAGTAGTGTAGAATTCGGAAGTAAAAAAATTAAAATTAATGGAATCGGGTGTAACTTCGTGGAATCGCATAATAATGCGTGTTTTTATTACACGGATCTTAGCTAATTAATTTTTAACACATTTAATAAAAAATCATTACATTTAATTTCATTTCACTCAGTAGGCGGGTTGGTCGCAGTAGCGAACTTCCTTTGAGTTTTTAACGCTATTTTTGTCACCGCTCTGGGTATTTTATATCTGGCGTAAACGATTTGGTTAAACCGCCATCTATCTGAAGCCTTATCAAAAAATTTTACCCCATAGTCGAATCTTACCACGAGAAGGATGGTGTGACTACACAATATAAATTATTGTTAAGTAGTATAATGGTGGACGGACGGCGTGATTCTCTTAAGTCTAAAGTAATAAAAAATGTCTCAAGTCGTAAGATTTAATGTTTGCAACGTTAAAAGAAATCGTGGTTTCAAAGTAATAAAATTCTAGCGAAAATGGAATTAAAACTTTTGAAATTTATCCGACTTTAGAAAGAAGACTTTACGTTGACTGAAGAGATTTTCTAATCTGTTAAAAAGGATTTGGGTGTAACCAAGATGTGTAAGCTTGGTACAACTTTATTTCTATTTTATTTTCACGTGGTGTGTGCCATGCGTCACACTATATATACGTACGAATACAATTTATTTTCATTCAATACTAGCGACTCCCTTAAGCTTGGGTGGAATCTATTAATATGGCGTCATTTAGATTCTTAAAATAATCATGGATGACCATTTATTTCATTAATTTTTCGACTTAAAATAAAAACAAGTTTTTCGGACAAAATATAGCTACGCTAAAGAGCTCAGTTCATCACTATCGGTTCACCCATTCGAAAATTAGCTCAGACACTCTGACAAACATTTTACAAATTGTTATTCATATTATCTTAATAGCATGCAATAATTTTTTTCCTGGTAGAGCCATGTTATGATTTATTGCGGCTATATTATGATTGTTGTACGAATGAGTTGGCTCGACCGGGATAGGACTACGCTCTCCCAGAATACCAGCGTAAAATAGCAGCTCAATTCTGCTGTGTTTGCTATGGCTTATGCTATGCTATGTGGTAGTATATTGAGTGTATAGAACCGGAGAACCTCTTTACGGGGATCGAGGCATTTCATCTTAGTCCTCAGGGGTGAAAACGCATCTGCAGTTTGATTCTAATTTGAGGATAAATGTGGATGAATATGGGCCACAGCATCCATTTACCATCAGGTAGACTGAGTGCGCGTTTGTCACCCAATGCTATAAAAATGTATACATATATTATACACGGCGGGTAGTGGCGGCGTGAGTAATACCTCATATCATCTCGTGGGTGTCGTTAGGAGCGACAGAGAGAAATGCACAGGAGATGGGCAGTAGGAACCGAAAACCAATAGGGAAAAAGGGTGCTCGAATTATCAGCGGAGTATAGGGCGACGCCCCACTATATGGGCTGATGACCTGATAAGACATGCAGATAGTCGATAGATGAAAGAAAGGCTAGGATGATTATATTGACGATAAACGAAGCTTTGGTTTTGAGTAACAGAATACCAAAATATCCAACTAATATCTCACAGATTTATTTATTTTACTGGCTTGTACCAAAAAATCCTACAGATCTACAATAGTAGTCATTGTGGAAGGAGTTCAATCACCAAAACACTTTTCGCATAAAAACTTTCCTAGTGTAATGGTGTTGGGAGTAATGGTGCTGGGGTTATTGTTGACGGGATTAATGCACGCAATTGGGTGGTGTTGGGAGTAATGGTGCTGGGGTTATTGTTGACGGGATTAATGCACGCAATTGGGAGAAGGCGGGAGGTGTTCTTTAAACTAGGTAAGACACTAGGATGTGTGCGAAGTAATTCTTACCAACTTTAATATAATGGATTTCCGCAAAGTAACACCTGATTCAATAAGTTATTTTAGAAAGTCTTTTAGCACCTTATCCTTTATTAAAACCATAGAATACTATAATACACAATAGAATGCCTGTCAACCTTATTTTGTAGGAGGGTTGGCGTCGCCGGTAGCACACATACAAGCAATTACGTCGTATTATCAGTTAATCACTACTACAAATCCGATTCGCTGTGTTAACAGACGGATTTTAATACATATTTATTTGAAAACAGGGTACAATTTGGCATTTCCTAAATAATTTCCATGCGAAATTTGAAAACGATTGTAACGTCAAAACACATCTCGTGTTGACAGTTATACGTGTGAATTGAGGTGTTAGTGACATTTTAACGGCTACACGGACTCCGCCCACTTCCCCGTTCTATTATGTATGTATTATAGTATTCTATGATTAAAAATCATAGTTTTACAGTAAAATGTTTTCATCGAATTTTAATTTTGTTGAGAAAATATTATCTTCAAATTTTCTTTACAGTTATTTAAATTTGATTTAGCAGTAAAATTTTAAGAAGAAAAATTATTTGAAAGCTCTTTGCTCAAAACTTTTTATATTTCGTAAACATTATGAGATAATCAATAAAAAACATCAGATTTTCGATTTTAGAAAAGGAAACATTTTGCATATTTTTCGGATAAAATATAGCTTAGATCTTTACTTGTTCGTGAAGTTTATCTCAATCGATAATAATTTCTTAAATTTACGTGAACAACAAATTGAATAAAACCACTTATATGGATTTTATCGCTATTAACTTATTCTTAACTTATTTTTAATTACTGACGTTTTGGGTGCTTTATAGCACCATGGTCACGGGGCACTAAGATGTTTGACGTCGCAATGTCACTTTTAGTTTTCGAATATTAATTTTTGGTTCGATCTACGCAGAATGAGTTTACAGTATTTTGCAGTCTTGCAGTGGTATGCTTGGGTTTGGATTTATTTTTTTTAATTATAAGATCCCAAGCAGATGGCAGCACCTATATCAAACACCCGAAAAGTCAAGAATTAAAAATAAGTCAATTAACCGCGATAATATTCATCTCAATTGGTTCAGTGTTAAGTTCTATGCGTATTGATAATGGTAAAAGTTGCATGTCTACCTTAGGATCTTTTTTTTTTTCATTTCTTACAAGAATTTAACATTACACTCCTTGTCATTTCCAAATATAAATTCCTGACCATTACAAATGTTTTACACCCTCCACTCTTCTTATTAAAATACTCAAGAGATCTCTTTTAATGTCCTCATACCCAAATACTGTCACGTCTTAAATACTTAGTCAGAAAAATGTGACCCGTGTCAAACGTCAAACGCCTGTACAAAAGCGTTTAATATAGCCATTAAGATTTTCATGCATTTGTTTAAATATTTCGATCTTTTTTAAATAGACCGTTATAATATTTTTTTAAAAACCATTTTATATTTTTATATGATTATATGTATAAGTCATTCGGGCTCCGCCCTAATTAAAGATTTGTGTCAAAAAGATTCTAGCCCTTGAAAAGTAATACATAAATTACCGTGTAGTGGTGGTGCAAGAATATGCAATACTGCATACCGTCCCATGGGTGTCGTAAGAGGCGACAGAGGGAAACAAATCAGGTTTTTAACAGGGTCTTTCTAAAGACGACCATAAATAAAAAACTACAGTTGCCAACCCACTTGCCAAGCGTGGCAACTGTGGCAAATATCCCCCTATCAATCATCAATCAATCTATACTTTAATAGGCTGTAAGGGTAACTTGCGTAGAAAAGTGCTTTGTGTTTTGCCTTGGAGGAAACATATATTCAGCAATAGGTTTGTGATGGGGTGCAACGCTTATGATAATAATAATAAATAATAATAATAATAATATTCCACAACTATCACACAGCGCCATCTAGTCCCAAGCTAAGCAGAGCTTGTGTTATGGGTACAAGACAACTGATAAACATACTTATATATTTCTAAATACATAAATATTATAGATAAATTACACCCAGACACAGAACAAATGATCGTGCTCATCACACAAACATTTGTCCTGGGTGGGAATCGAACCCACGACCTCCGGCATAGCAGTCAGGGTCACTAACCACTAGACCAACAGGCCTGTCAAAATGATGATACGTTCGTTTCCAGCGGGCACTAATGAAATTGTTAATTGCTATTTTAGGTGCTGATTTACCATGGCTATAGGAAATACAACTGAGAAAATGTGTGTCATGTAAGGCATGTGCTCAGTAGTGCAACGAAAGGCTTACCTATTGACCACAATCCTGGAAAAAACTGCGGAATTGACTTTTATAGTCAAAATCTTGGTAGTCATTTTTAAATTTGATATCTATTTCCTCGTTCGTTGTCAGTTCTTTAAGTTCTTCTTCCAGTTAGGGTGATACTGCTATGTTGACATTTGAAAAAAGGATCTAACACACAGTACTGATATTTCCAATTTCAAAATGTCCTGGAATCTTTCAATGAAATCGCTGTAGAAATTTTCCAAATTATGGCAGTAGTCAAGTCAGTGGAAAAAAATAGTCCAGCTTGGTTTCTTGCTGGTTCTTTCCTGGACAGAGGGTTTTTTTGGGAACCAGTGGTAAATGAAAAAAATGACTTTCAATAAGTATTGTTTATAATCTATATTGAATAAAAAAGTTTCTGTTTCTATTTCAGTCGTTGTTGTTGCGGGATACCGATAAATTGGGAAAATTATGGAACTCAAGTCTGCTTACTTTACATACTTTTGAACTAGTAAACCAGTGCTCGAATACTATCTCACTTTAAAGGTAAGTTGTGTCAAAGATGGTAAAGCGCACTGCCTTAGCTTAACAATTATTCCGCCGTTTGTTGTAAGCGTTATAAACGACGAAATGAGCAGTTTGGTTCGAATGCGAGAGTCTAGTCTAGAGGTCCGATGATAGAGTGGAGACGGAGGTATTAAGTCATGCAATTCCTGCGCACACTCTTTAATAAATAATTATCATTTTTGATCTGTCATTAGCCCAAAAACTGTACACTTATTAACCTAGCGTGACTTTATATAAACATTTGTTTGAGTACAATTAGGTATGAAAACATTTAGAAAGAGCACGGTAACGATTATCTTATTACAGGGGTTACTATTAATCATATTATAGTCCTTAGTAGTATAATAACTCTTATGAAGCAATTTTTAATTTTTTCTTTCAGACTTTCTGATAGACAATTCCTACATATTGTTTGTTCGCTTCTGACGACACCCACGCCACTGGTTGATACGGGGTACTGGATATTCTTACACCGCCACTATATGATACCGAGTGATCTCTTTTGACTTACTTGATCAATTCCAATTTGCTTTATAAAGGAAAACCAAAGAGGCGACTTATGCTAAAGTAGGATATTTATTAATTTTATGTAAGAGAATCGATGTTTGTAAGTCCAAATTTTGACATATTTCTACGCTTTGAGAAGAGGATAAAATCCGATTCTATTATTTTGTTTTTATTATTATTATTTTATATACACATATATATATATATATATATGTATATATATATGTATATATATATATATATATCATCATTACAGCCCGTCACAAGTCCACTGCTGAACGCCTCCCCCAAGT
The DNA here is from genome assembly GCA_907164705.1 of Parnassius apollo. Taxonomy (NCBI): domain Eukaryota; kingdom Metazoa; phylum Arthropoda; class Insecta; order Lepidoptera; family Papilionidae; genus Parnassius; species Parnassius apollo. The sequence continues at coordinate 19,699 of CAJQZP010000059.1, forward strand.
AATGCCACAAAGCACGGTCCTGAGCCACCTGCATCCATCGACTTCCTGCATATCTTACCAGGTCGTCACTCCATCTAGTGGGGGGTCGCCCTACACTACGCCTACTGGTACGAGGCTGTCACTCGAGAACCTTTCTTCCCCATCGGTTATCGGCTCCTCGAGCTATATGGCCGGCCCATTGCCACTTCAGCTTACTAATCCGTTGGGCTATGTCGGTCACTCTGGTTTCACTGCGGATATCCTCATTTCTGAGTCTATCACGCAGTGAAACTCCAAGCATAGCCCTCTCCATAGCTCGCTGAGCGACCTTGAGCGTCCTCATACGGCCAGCGGTGAAGGACCACGTCTCAGATCCGTAAGTCATCACTGGCAACACGCACTGGTTATACACTTTAGTTTTCAGAGATTGAGGTATACCTGACGAGAAGATGTGTCGTAATTTCCCGAACGCTGCCCAGCCGAGTTGAATCCGTCGATTGACCTCTCGGTCGAAGTTGGACTTACCTAGTCGGACTATTTGTCCCAGGTAAACGTACTTATCAACAACTTCGAGCATAGTGCTCCCAACAACTACCGGCATAGGTGTGACATGGACATTGAACATGACCTTTGTTTTGTCTATGTTCTTCTTAAGACCTATCCGTTGGGAGACACCATTGAGGTCATTGAGCATAGTGCTAAGCTCCTCCAGCGATTCTGCCATAAGAACTATATCGTCGGCAAATCGAAGGTGAGTGATGTACTCGCCATTGATGTTAATACCGTATCCTTTCCAGTCCAGTAGCTTGAAAACGTCTTCCAACGCAGCGACGAAGAGTTTTGGGGATATAACATTACCCTGTCTTACACCTCTCTGCAGTTGGATAGGTTTCGAACTCCGGTTCTGTACTCGGATAGCCATCATAGCCCTACTGTACAAACACTTCAGCACTTCGATATACCGACAGTCACTTTGGCACCGCTGAAGGGACTGTAGCACTGCCCAAATTTCGACGGAATCAAAGGCTTTCTCATAGTCCACATATGCCAGGCAAAGTGGCAGATTGTACTCTTCGGTCTTCTGTACAATCTGCCGCAGAGTATGTATGTGGTCTATGGTACTTAAGCCGTTTCGGAAACCGACTTATTCGGGAGGCTGGAAGTCGTCGAGTCTTCGTGCGAGACGATTCGTAATGACTCTTGAAAACAGCACGTAGACGCGGCTTAGAAGGGAAATCGGTCTATAGTTCTTCAAGAGAGCATTGTCGCCTTTCTTAAAGAACAATACCTCCGCGCTTCTGCTCCACGCCTCCGGAGTAGTGCCACCATGGAGGACGGAATTGAAGAGCTTCTGAAGGACTTCAAGTACCGGTGTTCCACCCGCTTTCAGAAGCTCCGCTGTAATTCCATCCTCGCCCGGGGCCTTGCTGTTTTTAAGGTGGTGGAGAGCCATTCTAAGCTCGCTCAGACTGACGTCCGGGATATCATCGGAATAGTGTCGGATAAGACTTGCTCTTGGATTGTTACTCACACTTGCGTGTGGCTCCAACGATGATGTGTACAGCTGCCCATAGAACCTCTCAATCTCACTCAGAATCTCAGGTGTCCCGTAAACGATGTTGCCACACTCAGTCTTCAGCTTTGACAGTTGGCTCTTTCTGGCAGACAGATCTCTGGCAAAGACTTTGGAGCCCTGGTTCCGCTTGATCGCTTCTTTAATACGAGCAGTATTAAAGTTGCGTAAATCTCGTCGCATGCATTTGGAGATTTGTCTGTTCAGTTGCCTATATGCTGTCAAATCTGTTGACGATCGCAGCCTCATCTCCCGTCTAACAGCCATAAGATTAAGAGTGTGATCGGAGAGTTTTTTTGTTCTTCTTCGGCGGGTCTTGCAGAACTTAGCTCCGACCGCATGGACAGTTTCCACGAGCTTGTCATTCATATCGTCCACTGCATTGCATTCATCTAGGCACTGAAAGCGGTTTTGTAACTCGAGCTGAAAGGTTTCGCGATTCTGGATTAGAGCACGAGGGGGACGGAGCGTTGACTTTATTAGACGAGACCTCTCCAACTTAACATTTAGTTTCAGTGTGCCTCCAACCATTCGGTGATCGCTGCCAGTTTTCACCCTTGCGATCACTGAGACATCACTGAACAGTTGGCGTCTGGTCGTCATAATGAAGTCAATCTCATTTTTTGTCGAACCGTCGGGGCTCGACCAGGTCCACTTCCTGTGAGACTGCTTCTGGAAGAAAGAGTTCATCATAAAGAGTCCCTCTTTCTCCATAAAGTCGGCCAGCTGCTGGCCCCTTCGGTTCCGTTGCCCTACTCCAAATTTCACTACCTTCAGCTCACCACTTTCTCTTGTGCCTAGTTTTGCGTTGAAGTCTCCCATCAACACCGTGTAGTGGGTTTGGAGGAATGCATGGCTCTGGAAATATCCTCATACATTTCTTCCACCTCCTCATCGGGATGTGCCGAGGTTGGTGCGTGAACCAGGAGGGCGACCATCTGTCCCAAAGAGGTGTCGGATTTATCGTCCACAAGTCTCTCGTCAACAACGTTGTAAAGATTGGGAGTGTGTCGACGAGGGTTGCGTACCTGATACTCAGAATCACCATTTTTCAGAAGTATTAGAAACCGATGATAATGGAATTTTCTGACTATAGTATTCTCATGGTCAGGATCAACACATCTAAAGAGCAGTGGGTATTGTATTCAAAACTTAAATTTTCTTTGAATGTTGTGTGAATGTGAACATTTCAGTGAATATTTTCATAATCATAAACACTCACGCCTGTCACCCAGAGGGGTAGGCAGAGACTATACAGACTTCCATTTGGCACGATCCTGACACACCTCTCTCGCCTCCTTCACATCCATACACCTACGCATGCATGCTCGTCGGTTAAGGGTACTCCTAATTTGGCCCGTTTTCAATAAATCGCCAATTTGGTCGATAAATTTTCGCCTAGGACGTCCCTTTCCGACTCTGCCATTCACTTCTGCAACATAAATTTTCTTTGTCACTCTTTCCTCATCCATTCTTTCCACATGACCAAACCACCGAAGCATTCCTTTCTTAATCCTGGTCACAACATCATCTTGCAAACCACACTCTTCTCTTATCACACAATTTTTCACCCTGTCATTCAGATTCAGCCCTAACATACTCCTTAACGACCGCATTTCTACTGCATTTATTCTACTCTCGTGCTTCTTCTGCCATACCCAACTTTCACTACCATACGTTAAAGTAGGGACCAACACAGCATTGTGAATTGCCATACGTGCCTTTTTTGACACATTTTGACTCTTCACAATAGAGTGCAGGGCTCCATTTACTCTGTTTCCTGCGTTCACTCGTCGTTCTATATCCTTATCATATCTCCCATCCCTGCTAAATACGCAACCCAAATATACAAACTCATCTACTTGCTCGATCAACTCCCCTTCTATTCTTATTTCACATATCGTTTTACTTTCATCTCTTTCAAAAACCATAATTTTTGTCTTACTTGCGTTCACTTTCATACCCCTTTCTTTTAATGATCTGTTCATTAATGTAACCATCATTTGCAACTCAGCCGCCGACGACGCAAGAATAACTTGATCATCGGCGTACAAAAGGCATTTGATGGTTAACTCACCCATTCTTAATCCGCATTCTTCAACTTTCAAATTTTGCAAACAAGTGTCCATAAATAGGTTGAACAACCACGGGGAAGCCACACAGCCCTGTCTGACACCTTTATGAATGCCAAACCAGTCCGAGTAGACCCCGTTGATCCTAACACAAGCACTAGAGTCCCTATAAAGAGATTCCAATGCCTGTATCAAGCCAGCGCTCAACCCAAATGAGTTCAGTGTTTGCCATAGCACATTCCTATCCACTCTGTCATAGGCCTTCTCCAAGTCCATGAACGCACAAAAAACCTTTTGGTTTTTGGCCAAAAACTTCTCCGCGATCATGCGCATGGAGAAGACTTGATCTGTACATCCCATTCCCTTTCTAAATCCCGCTTGCACATCCCAAATTTTTCCATCGGTTTCTTTCATGACCCTTTCAATTAGTACCTTGGCATACAGTTTTCCCACGATGCTAAGAAGGCTGATACCGCGGTAGTTTTTACAGTCCTGCTGCGACCCTTTTCCCTTATATACTGGGACTATCACGGCTTTGCACCAGTCTCCCGGTACCCGCTTCAGTTCCCAGCATAAATTAAACAAGGTGTGCAGCAGGCCTGCCACCACTTCCTCTCCAACCCTTAGCATTTCGAGTGAAACTCTATCATATCCGGCAGCCTTACCTGCTTTCATGCTTCTCATTGCTTTCATTATTTCATCTATACTTATCTCGCTACCTTCTTCCTCTTCTTTCGGAGTTCCTATTTCATTCAGTTCATACGTTGTCTCCTCACTCATAAACATGCTTTCAAAATATTCCTTCCATCTCTTTAAACTCAAAACTTCATCATTCAGAATATAGCCATTCTCATCTCTTATAGCATTCATTATAGGCTGTTTTGAACATACCCTGGCAGTTCTTACGAGTTTCCAGAACATTTTAATATTTGCCTGGAAGTTATCCGATATTCTTCTATCATTCTTATCCGTTCTTTCTTGCTTTTTCCTTTCAACTACTTCTTTTACTCTTTTATTTAGATGTCTAAAGACTACCTTTTTTCTTTCAAAATCATCATTCGTACCGCTTGAATTACCAGCCTTAGTTGCTAGTAAATCTAGCCATGCTCTCTTCTTTGCTTCAACTTCCGTACGTATCTCATCATCCCACCATAACGTATTATTTTTCCTTTCATTCTTTCTTTTACTAACACCACATACTTCGGTAGCTGCATCTACTAAACCTTTCTTAACATTTTGCCATACATTCTCCAAGTCTAACTCATTCATACATAATTCATCCAAACCACTTACGTTTTCTTTCAGTCTACATTTAAACTTGTTTTTCTCACCTTCATCTTGTAATCTTTCTGTTCTAATACGCTGTAACGCAGTGGTAGACACAGATGACCGATGGCGCCACCGCCTGAATAGACCATTAATTCGGCATAAAACCAAAAAATGATCCGTTCCTACGTTTGACCCCCGGTAAACCCTTGTATCCACCACTGCGCCCCCTCAATCTTTCATCCACAATTATGAAATCTATCATGCTTCTATCATCACCTCTTTCCCAAGTGTACGTGTGAATCCTCTTGTGGCGAAAGAAAGTGTTCGTCACAAAAAGATTCTTTTCCATACATACAGTGAGGAGGCTTTCACCATTCTCATTTATACTTTCATCACCAAACGTTCCCAATATCCTTTCATAACCAAGCCTCCTCACCCCAACTCTTCCATTAAAATCTCCTAGCATAACAACATTTTCATTTCCCTTACATTTCATTAATACCATCCTTACCATTTCCCAAAACTGCTCTCGGATATGAGTGGGCTTAGACATGTCTGGGGCGTAGACCCCTAGTACAAACAACTTCTTTAAGCCCACTTTCAATCGTATCCATAGCAGTCTTGGGCTTACACATTCATACTCTTTCACACATTGCACCATTCTTTCTGATAGGATGATCCCTACTCCCTGGCATGCCCGCTCGAGCTCGTCTACACCAGACCAGTATGCGGTATACATGCCATGTGTAGTGACATCCTTCCCCTTCCGTTTCGTCTCATTTACACATAACAAATCTATTCCTCTATCATACATCACCTCGCATACTTCACCCATTTTATCATTCATTGCTCCACATACATTCAACGTAGCCAGACGGGCCTCTGCAATCCACTTTTCGCCCCTCCGGGAGACAGAACGTGACGGGTGGCGAGCCTCGTCGCCGGTTTTCCTCCCGGAGATTCTTCGCACCCCTGCCCCATTAAAGGGGCGCCGGGAACTCGGGGCCATTTCTTTACTTTGATTCCTCATGGTGCGAATGGGGTGGTATATTTAACGCCGCTACCACGGCGAGGAGCCGAGTCTGTGCTATCGGCTTGTCGCTCATTTAGCACCACCCGGGGGGACACGTGTAGGGTGGGCCTAGGATTAGGTGGTCAGAGCCTACGGACGCGAGCGACTTATCCCTAACAGTTGTTGAATATTTTTCGTCTCGTATATCTTGAAAAGAAATGAATATACTCGTACCGTCCCAAAACCAAACCATTTTCGACGCTAATTAACATAATAAGTACCTGAGTAAGTTTTTATTAAAATATATTGTTGCATGAATAAGTCAACTAGCGCCATCTAGTGTCGGGAACGGGAGCGAGGGGAGCTTGGCAGTAAATGACATCACAAACCTTTCGACCGACAGCGCCACCCGACGAACTAAGTTTCTAGAAAATCTATACTCGAATTCTCGGTGCCTTACGCGTGTTTGCTTGAACATTCTGGATATTTGCTAATTTAAATAAGTAGGCGCTGCAAGGTGCGATCGAAGTAGTGTTGATTTGGGCGAAACAAGCGAAGCTTCGGAGTGGAATTAAGTGAATTAGTGTGTTTAAATTATTAGTGTTTTAACTTTAATTGTGTAAAGTAAATTAAAGTGTTAATTTAGGTAATTTTATCGGCAATTTTTATTGTCACGAACCTCAAGCTCGTAACAATTGGTGTCAGAAGTGGGATCAAATCATGCCGATTTTACCTAAGGAAGAAACGGAGGGTGTCCGTACCCGCAGTCAACGCCAGCATGAGACGGACCAGCGGAGATTTGGTGGTGCAACGGCGCAGATGTCGGAGGGCCAACTGCCAGCCACGGAGGCTGCGGGCCCGTCATTAGCTCCTACATCTGCAGCACCTGACTTAGGTGCTCTGATGGCGATGCTACAGGAGCAGCTGCAGCGCGGACGAGAGGAACAGGCCCGTCTGTTGAAAGAGCAGCAGGAGGAACAGGCTCGCCGACAGGAGGAACAGGTCCGTCAGTTGAAAGAGCAGCTGCAGAGCGGACGAGAGGAACAGGCCCGTCAGCAGGCGGAACAGGCTCGTCGGTCGGAAGAGCAGATGCTCCTCATGAAGGACCTTCACGCTATCTTCGGAAAAGAGATACGGGAGGTGAAGGATAAGGTTGCTCAACATGACAACCGCCTGTCGGAGGCCGAAACCCGAATCGACCAAGTAAACAATCGGGTTGACAACGTAATGGCTGACGTGAAGAAAACGCTGGACGACCTCAAACTTGGGGATGGAACAACAGCTCCCGTAGTAGCTACAACACCTTCGCTACGTGGATTCAAAGTGCCGCCGTTCGACGGGACCTCTTCCTGGTCGTCCTACAAAATCCAGTTCGAGGCCGTCATGGAGGCAAACGGCTGGAATAAAAGCCAGGCCATGACTGCACTCACCTTAGGCCTGCGCGACCAAGCCTTAACTGTGTTGGAAGCTCTCGGTAAGAAAGTGACCTACGAGCAGCTCCTTGAGGCATTGGAGGCGAGATATGGCGACGCTCACCTGGAACACGTCTTTCGTGCGCAACTTAAAGATCGTGTGCAGCGCATCAACGAAAACCTGCAGCAGTGGGCTCTAGAAGTGGAGAAGCTGGTGCGAAAAGCATACCGGTCTGTACCTGCGCTCATTGAAGGGAACCTGGTGCAGACATTCATCGACGGCATCCGCGACCTGGAAGTCAGAGCTGCTGTGAGGCTCGGGCACCACGAGACACTTAAGGACGCCTTGGCCCATGCACTGGAAGTGGAAGCCGTGCGGCAGGATCATCGTTCCCATCGCGTCAGGGAGGTTGCAGCAGCTACAGTTCGCGACCGCAACAAAAGATACAGCCCAAGGTGCTATGGCTGTGGGGAAAAGGGCCATCTTCGATCCAGCTGCCCTAAGCGAACCCTAGAAAGTGAAATTGAACGATCTCAGGAGGGTAGTGCGGCCAACAGCGCCGCCCAGCAGCAGCAGGGAAACGAGTAAAAGCCAGAACTGCGGGGCGGGTGCTGGCTGATGTTAAAAGAGCCCCAAGGATCTCGATCTCACAAACCCATGATGGGAACAGCCTAATCATAAAGGGCGAGATCAACGGAATGCCGTGTAAGCTGACCATAGACACTGGAGCCTCCCGTACGGTTGTTAGTTCCCAACTTATAAGTCGGTTCCTTGGGGACTCCGCATACAACCAAGAACGCATTAATTTGGTAACAGCCACCGGTCAGCGTATACCCGTCCGTGGAGAGAAGGAGATGAAGTTGAAGCTAGGCAACGTGATCTACCTGCATAATGTCATCGTGGCTGATATAATGGACGACTGCATCCTAGGCTTAGACTTTATGAGGAATAATTGTTGCGAGATCGACGTTAAGCAAGGTGTTTTGAAATGTGGACAGGAGGAACTTTTTATGGAAGGTGCGTTACCAGGGAACGTGTACAGCATCAAGAAGATTGTTCTTCCGCCGAGATCGGAAACGATTGTTCCGGTTAGTCTTCCTCGAAACGCTGGGCAAACTCACCGTTGTGTACTTGTGGAAAGGGTAAACAATGACCTTCCATGGAAAGTAGCTCGAACCTTGGTCAGGACCACTGACAGCTCAGGAGTACGTGTGCTGAACCTTTGCGACCGGGAACAGATTATAGAAAAAGGCACACTGGTTGGTACTTGTGAGGAAGTGGATTGGTTACGTCAGTGCCAATCTATATCGAGTGGGACCCCCAGCAAGGATTCAGAAACGAGAGTGACCACACTTTTGGAAGACTGTCGCAGTGTTCTGTCCCCGAACGAATTGGTCAAGGCGAAGAAGTTGTTACTCAAGTACGCCGATGTATTCTCATCAAACGATGCTGACATAGGAAAGACTGGCTTAGTTCAACACAAAATAAACACAGGAGAGGAATTGCCTATCCGTCAGCGGCCAAGAAGATTGCCGGTAGCACGTGAAAAGGAAGTGGAAACCATGATTGAAGGAATGGTGAAGGATGGTGTTATTGAACCTTCCTCTAGTCCATGGTGTTCACCAGTGGTGCTGGTGAAAAAGAAGGATGGCAGCATGCGGTTCTGTGTTGATTACCGCCGTCTGAATGACGTTACAAAGAAGGACAGCTATCCCTTGCCAAGAATTGATGACACGCTGGACATGCTTACAGGAGTAAAATGGTTTAGCACGCTGGATCTAAAAAGTGGCTACTGGCAAGTTGAAATTGACCCTAAGGACAAGGAGAAAACTGCGTTCTCGACGGGAAAGGGTCTGTGGCAATTCAAAGTAATGCCGTTTGGGTTGTGCAATGCTCCAGCAACGTTTGAAAGGCTGATGGAACTTGTACTTACCGGGCTAATTGGCGATGCCTGTCTGGTCTACTTGGATGACATCATCATCGTGGGCCGTACGTTTGAGGAACACCTTCAAAACCTGGAACGCGTGCTCATGAAGATTCAGAGTGCCAACCTCAAGTTGAGCCCGAAGAAATGTTCACTATTCCAACGGCAAGTTAACTTTTTGGGGTTTGTAGTATCGGAAGAAGGTATCCGCACAGATCCAGAGAAAATCGCCGCTGTCAAGGATTGGCCGGTTCCAAAAGACAAGACGCAGGTTAGAGCATTTTTGGGTTTGTGCTCCTATTACCGGCGATTCGTGAAGAACTTTGCAGATATAGCTAAACCTCTGCACAAGCTAACCGAGGAGAAGCGACATTTCTGCTGGGATGAAAGTTGCAATATCGCATTCCAGGAGCTCAAGGACCGTCTGTGCAAAACACCTATTTTGGGATACCCTGATGCAAGCAAAGAATTTATAGTTGACACAGACGCAAGTGATATAGGACTTGGCGGTGTGTTGTCTCAACGTAATGGTGACCAAGAGGTCGTGATAGCGTACTTCAGCAAGTCGTTGTCAAAACCGGAAAGGAACTACTGTGTCACAAGACGCGAATTGCTAGCTGTGGTAAAGTCGTTGCAGCATTTTAGCAAATATCTTCTGGGGCGAAAATTTCACTTACGAACTGACCATGCTGCACTAAAATGGCTATTGCAGTTTAAAAATCCAGAAGGACAAGTTGCGAGGTGGATTGAACTACTGCAGGAATACGACTTTGAGATCGAACATCGTAACGGGAAATCTCATGGCAACGCAGATGCATTGTCAAGAAGACCTTGTCCTGAAGATTGCAAACATTGTACTAGGCAAGAGAGTAAGGGAGTGGTATCCGTGAGGATGCTCAGGGCAGACCACCTCAGCAACGAGTGGAAGGACAGCTTACAACGTGCACAGCAGGAAGATCCGGACATCAAGCCGATCCTGGAATGGATGAAGGTCAGTGCTCCCAAGCCCAAGTGGAGCGACGTCTCAGCGATGAGTTCGACCACTAAAAGCTACTGGGCCCAGTGGGACAGCTTGCTGCTTCAGGATGGAGTTCTGTGCCGTAAATGGGAAAATGTTCGGGGAGACAGCTGTCATTTACAAATGGTTGTCCCTAAAGCTAAAGTACCGGATGTTCTACAGCTGTACCATAATGATTATTCAGGAGGCCATCTGGGAGTTAAGCGAACTCTACTGAAGATCCGAGAACGGTTTTACTGGGTCCACTGTCGAAACGATGTCGAGGACTGGTGTCGCAAATGTACAAATTGTGCGGCTGTAAAGGGACCTCAGACTCGTAGTAGAGGTGCATTGAAGTTGTACAATGTGGGCGCACCATGGGAGAGAATAGCCATTGACGTGGCGGGGCCGTTTCCGGAGAGTGAAAGCGGTAACAAGTATTTCATGGTTGTGATGGATTACTTCACTAAGTGGCCAGAAGTCTTCGCCATTCCAAATCAAGAAGCTTCAACAGTTGCAGATAAACTAGTTCATGAAGTCTTCTGTCGTTTTGGAGTACCTTTAGAGATTCACAGCGATCAAGGAAGGAATTTTGAGTCTCAAATATTCCAGGAAACATGCCGAGTTATGGGTACTCATAAAACAAGAACGACTTCTTATCACCCGCAATCTGATGGAATGGTGGAACGATTTAATCAGACATTGGAGAGGTACCTAGCAAAAGTTGTAGACAATCGGCAACGAGATTGGGACAAGCACATACAACCGTTTTTTTGTCATATCGAAGTTCTGTTCACGAAAGTACAGCAGTGACACCAGCTTTCGCAAACTTTGGAAGAGAATTACGGCTGCCTGCGGACCTGATCACCGGGATACCACCTGATGCCCCACGCAGTATAACCGATTATGCAAATGACTTGCGGAACAAAATGAATGACATTTATGAGCACGTCAGACAATCGGGCCAGCAAATGTCTGAGAAAATGAAAACCCGGTACGACCGCAAAATGAACAATAAAGGGTTCAACGAAGGTTCATTAGTGTGGTTGCACAATCCAGTCCGCAGCAAAGGGAAATCTCCTAAGCTTCAAGCTAAATGGGACGGCCCGTACCGGATTGTAACCAGGATCAACGATGTGACCTACCGGATACAGAAAGGCGCAAGAGGGACTCCTAAGATCGTCCATGTGGATCGCTTGGCGCGTTATTATGGGACCGATAATGCTCGGGACGAGCATGTCTTAGGAGGGGGCAGTGTTGCATGAATAAGTCAACTAGCGCCATCTAGTGTCGGGAACGGGAGCGAGGGGAGCTTGGCAGTAAATGACATCACAAACCTTTCGACCGACAGCGCCACCCGACGAACTAAGTTTCTAGAAAATCTATACTCGAATTCTCGGTGCCTTACGCGTGTTTGCTTGAACATTCTGGATATTTGCTAATTTAAATAAGTAGGCGCTGCAAGGTGCGATCGAAGTAGTGTTGATTTGGGCGAAACAAGCGAAGCTTCGGAGTGGAATTAAGTTAATTAGTGTGTTTAAATTATTAGTGTTTTAACTTTAATTGTGTAAAGTAAATTAAAGTGTTAATTTAGGTAATTTTATCGGCAATTTTTATTGTCACGAACCTCAAGCTCGTAACAATATTTATATGTAATAGAAATGTAAGATACAACCGTTCACTTAATGAGACGTCAGTGGTAGCAGATTCAACTGCACCCATTTTAAGGTTGTTACCTCCCATATATTTATCATAAGCTGATAAATATATGGTACACACTACACTTTTTTACCCGGTAGAGCCATGCTGCAGTTATATTAGAATTAGAAGTATAGTTGTAGAACGAATGGGTCGGCTTGACCGGGGAAGGACCACGCTCTCACAGAATACCAGCGTAAAATAGTAGATTAATGCTGCTGTGTTTCGTATGGTGAGTGTAGAGAACCGGAGACCCTTTTTACTGGAAACTAGGCATTCCATCTTATTCCTCACGGGTGTCAACGGATCTGCATTTTGCTTCGTAATCGAGGATAGATGTAGATGTCTATGGGCCACAGCAACCACCTACCATCAGTTGGACTGTTTGCTCGTCTGTCACCCTATCCTATAAAAAAACACTGACGTTAGAATATATCTATAATTGTTACTTTAATCACCCAGCATCCCGTAAGCCCGTTTTAAACGATTTCAAAACAAGGAGATAAGTTTAAATTCCACAGTAAGTTATTTTTTGTATATACATCGTATAACATACGATGTTACGCGATCTCTTCATCAATTGTGAAGCGATTTTTATGTTAATTTTTATATTTTATTACTTTAGCAGACCTAAAGTTTCCCATATAAAGCAGAAAAAATCCACCAATGTGCTTGGGAAAATAGGGAATGAAGTTATTAATATATTTAGCTTTATACGTAGTAGAGACACGCTGCAGCTATATTATGGTTGTGGCATGAATGGGTCGGCTCGACCGGGGAGGATCACGCTCTCACAGGATACCAGCGTAAAATAGCAGCATAATACTGCTGTGTTTTGTATGGTGAGTGTAGAGTTCCTGAGACCCATTTTTACAGGAAACAAAGCATTCCATCTTAGTCCTCAGGGTGACAATGTATCAATGCGTTTTGATTCTTAATCAGGGATAAATGTAGATGTCTATGGGCCACAGCATCCACTTACCATCAGGTAGACTGTATGCTCCTTTGTCACCCTTATTCTATAGAAAATATATTAGTGTAAGTAACTATATATACGAGTTGCCTTTTCATATACCTTGAGCTTGTGATGTTTCCAACTGTACTTAAGAGTGCTTAATATATTTAGCACTGCAATACTTTATTTTACATACTATGTATTATTTTTATTTCATTCTTATGTGGTCTGTTCTATTCCGCTTTATTATATTCTATTCTAATCTGTTATGTCTAGTCCAATAATATCCCGCCCCGACCTGTCCTGTCCTGTTCTATTTTGCTTTATTCTAATACAATTCATTCCATTTAATCTATTCCATTTTACCTCATTCTATTCTATTCTGTTCTATACCATACTATTGGGTCCTTACATAGGTCGTACTGACCACTTTGTTCTGAAATATCTCCTCTTTGGTTAAGAATTATAAACACAAATTTATAAATTCATTTAGATGAGTTTTGAAAACAGTCATTCATTTGTTTTTTCCTCATTATTTTTTCTTTGGCATCAATTATTACCGCACTATGGAAAACATGAAATATCGGTATACTTACGAGTACGAATTCTACCGTGGCACCGGTGCTACATAAACAGCTCGAAGGATTAATGATGTGCACGAAACTGGCGTAGCAAAAGAAAGCACGGTATGTTTTTGGTTTCAACGTTTTCGTTCTGGAAATTTCGACCTTCAGAACCAACCCCATGGACGGCCGGAGACTAAAGTAGAAAATGAAGAATTAAAGACTATTGTGGAAGCGGATCCATCACAAAGCACTTTAAAGATAGCTGCAGGCTTCGGGGGAAGTGATAAAACTGTATTGATCCACTTGAAGCAAATCGGAAAAGTAAAAAAACTTGAACGATGGGTACCCATCGTTCAAGTTTTTTTTTTTTTTATTGAAGATTTTTAATTGAGTGAATTGAACTTGCAAAAACACGTCGACTGATGTGTTACTTTGCTCAACCGACACAAAAATGAAGGGATTTTAAATCGAATCATTACTTGTTATGAAAAGTTGATACTGTACAATAATCGGAAGCGCTCGTCACAATGGATGAACCCTGGAGACCTAGCCAAATCCTGCCCTAAACGAAAATTGACTCAGAAAAAGTTACTTATAAGTGTTTTGTGGACTAGCGCCGGTGTCGTTCACTACAGCTTTCTAAAACCCGGCCCAACGATTACGGCAGATATCTGTTGTCAGAAACTGCAAACCATTAATGAAGAGCTAGCTGAACAACCGAGATTGGTCAATCGCTCTAGGCCACTGCTGCTTCACGACAACACAAGACCACACACTGCACAACAAACAACCACTAAGTTAGATGAGCTACAATTGAAATATCTGCGACATCCACCGTACTTCCCGGACCTTGCTTCAACAGATTACCATTTTTCCGAAATTTGGACCACTTCTTACAACGAAAGAAATTCAACTCCGATGCGGCAGTCCAAACCGCCTTCAACAAATTTATTGATTCTCGCCCCCATGGTTTTTTTTTTAGTAAAGGGATCAATGAACTAGCTATGAGATGGCAAAAGTGCATAGATTACAGCAGTGCATACTTTGATTAATTAAATACATTTTACAAAAAAAATTGACTTTATATTCCTCCTGTACAAAATGCCAATTTCATATGTAAGGACCTATTATTATAGTGTAAAGGGTTACAGAATAACTTTGGTTTTTTTTTGTTTAAAATTGACATCACATCAATATTTAAGAAAAAAACACCCACACATACACACACCATGACGTTGATTTCTGGATTTTTCCAACTAGGGACTGCATTAAATCCTATCTCGCAATTGCAGCTGATGCTTCCGAGACGTCTAAGTGGAGTTTGCGAAACTTTACTAAGCCTCTTAAGTACTCGAGTAGCTGGGGTAATTACCTGTTTTACAATACAATACTTATTACTATAAAAGATACATTTAAAAGAACATTGCCGGACTCCTCAACTTAAAGTTTTGTTTATTAGAATTTTCATGTTAGAATTAAAATTGTTTATATGCTTCCAAACATAAACATACTTTTGGTGAGAATTGAATTAGCGAATTCTAATTTAGTAAGCTGTGGACAGGGCTATATTAGGAGTTTATTTGCGAGGAAAAATTCGTAATGAACATCACCAGAGTTACTGACTTAGTCCAAAGGGTCAGTAAGCTGAAGTAGCAATCATGATAGATGACACGATTGCGACAACCTATATGGACCAAAAGTTTTCAAATGGCGTACCATTTGTGTAAATTTCTCAACTTAAATTTTAAGTATTAAAAATGAGAGCTCGGAAGTGAAGTAAGAAATTGTGAGGAAACTAGTGTGTATGAAGAATAAAAATATATTGTAGACATATGAAGCCCGCTACCAGGCATTAATCAGGCGGTCTAATCGCTCAATAATCCGCACAGAAATGAGAGGTCTATACCGAGTTCAATCAGGTTGAGCTACTATGTGACTTTTGCTTTAAACGCCCTATTAACCAATGGAAGAGGTGTTGACGACCGAATTCTATAGATGGTATCTACCATCTGTACGTTACAACGTACATACGTTTACAAAACGTTGGATTTGGAATCATTTTTTTGTTGCGCCTGGTTCGGATACATAGATATAAAGTCAAAAACGATATATGCCCCACTACTGGACATAACATATAGTCCACTAGAGTGTGAGATTGCTAAATTCGCCAATATATATTTATATTATTCAGATGACATGTAAGTTACCTCCCCATATTTTCACTCACTGCCTAGCATTGCTAAATCATCTTTCAAAATGGCAATTAACAATTTCTTGGTGACTGGAAAGACCGAGCTCTACTAAACTATTGTGTAACTACGAGTAATGTCTTAGGTACTTTCTAATAATATAACAGGTGTTAAAATCTCGTTTTCTACATAAAAGTTCGTCTAGGTAAGTACTATCCTTTTTTTACATCCTACCCTTGGAGGCTTGCTTCTCGCTGGATGATCCCAGCGTGGTTGCTGATTCTGTCGCTGGTGTGGTGCTACAGGGAACGGAACCTTTTATTCAATCATCTGTGGTACCTATCGGAGGCAGAACCCAGCCATGGTTTGGTCGCTCCTGCAAAATTGCATTAGCCCATAAGCAGGATTGCTATCAGGCCAGGAATCATGCTTCGACGTATCGGGATGCAAATACCAGCGATCTTAAATAGAAGTATAATTCTTCCTCCAGGTCCTTCGAAAGTGTAATTGCGAAGGCAAAGTCAGAGCACATCGGCAGAATTGGCGAGAAACTAGTTCGACTTCCTTCGGGAACACGTGCATTCTGGTCTCTCGCCAAGGCTGTCCATGGGAAGTTCTGTCGGCCATCTCTCCCATCTCTGCATAGGAGGAGGACGACTCACTAGCTCATGCCACGAAGGACAAAGCCGATCTGCTGGGCTCTCTCTTTACGTGCAATTCGAGTCTTGATAACAGGAGGAACACATGCAGGATAGACTGTTTACTCAGCGCTCCGTGCGCCGAGCACTCCTCGCCCTGGACGTCAACAAGTCGAGTGGGTCTGATGACGTACCTCCTATTGTGCTGAAGACGTGTGCTCCGGAGCTGGCAACTAACTCATAAATGGGCTGAGGTAGTAGACTACAAAGGGAGGCGTTCGCCGTTAGTTTGGACATAGCGAAGGCCTTCGATCGGTCTTGGCACAATACGCTTCTTACGAAGCGTCCTTCCTATGGGTTTCCCGAGAAATTGTGCAATTAGATCACCAGTTTTCTTAAGGTCATAGTAGACGGTGTACGAGTATGCACTGTCTGCTATAAATCGACTAGCACCAGAGATTTTTCCGAACCGATACGACTTAGGGACTTTCAAGAAGAGGCCCGTAACGCATCTGCGATTCCCCTAGTGTTGCAGTTGTTCATGGGTGGTGGCTATGACCTGCAAATAATTGCAGGTGAGCCGTATGCTCGTTTGCCCTGTCTTCTATTAAAAAAATACCTATTTGCACCATTTGCTGATATTTTAATTACAGGCAATATGACCGTTTAACTCTCCAATTACCTGATACTGTATAACATTTGTTATGTATTTTCAAATATTAAAATCTAATATTGCATAATGCTAGTCTTACAATCTCTACTCCGTTATTAACTTTAAGCTTCCTTGAATATCGGTTTCTATATAGCTTATATAACACGGTTTATCATAAGCTCAATAGTGAAAGATGAGAAGCGATCTTGTAACATTCTATCAGATTGAAATAGAAATTCTGAGAAAAATGGAGAATCGGAAGCTACATTGACTTATAAATTATTAATCGAAGTACGACGTAAGCTTCACTTGATTTATGATACATAAGCGAGTGCTACCTCTAGAGGCTTACATGCAATTGATTAAAATATTTATTAATAATTTATTATCTTTAATATGAGAAAATTAATTTTCTGACATCCGCGTGTTAAATATAATTATTTATACTAGTTTGAGGAGCACGTTTGCCTCCACAATGTCTGTCATTACTTAGGTAACCTCACATCAATACACTAGTAAACAAACCACCGTCGAAAATGAGGGATGTTGACTAAATCGCTAAATTAAACCTGAACTTTCTTATCCGACGGCGTACTAGCAGCTATATAGTTAAAATTTTTACGCGTATCTGGGTATATAAGCGACAAAAGGACAAAAAATCGTGAGATGGGCAACAGCGTCTTCCTAATAAAGAATACAAAAACTGCCGTAGCCAACCCGTTTGCCAAGCGTGGTAACTTTTACAAATATCTCCTTATATATAATTTGACCGAATTTCGTTCACGGTGGCCAGCCTCAACAGAGACTAGCCATCGGCGCAGGACGAGATATTAGTACCCAAGTTACAATATTACTACGCAATATTAGTACGCAAGCACAGGCGCACTCTCTACTCCATCACTCTCATATTCCGATGGGACGTAAACCGACACGACCGGAGAGAGATCAGGCGCAGGACCAACGGCTTTACGTGCCTTCCGAAGCACCAGTGATATATCGCCAACCTCCTGACTCCGGGCAGCTATTGAGAATTTCTTGACGGAAAAACAGAATAATTAATTTTTTCGCCCGACCCGGGATACGAACCCATGACCTCATGATCAGTAGTCGCGCCAATACAACTACTAGACCAACGAGGCATTCCTTATGTATACTTATGTGCCTAAGTAAAAAGAACGCAGTTATAATAAATATTGCTTTATTCCATACCTATCTCATTATCGTTGTACAAGATTTTATTCGACAAGGCGGAAAAAAGAAATTGCAAATGTTTCAAACATTGTTGCGATTAATATTTTACTAAAAAGTAATAAAATAATTTATACGTAAAAGCTTTAGAAGCCGGTGTCAAGACTCATTGTTTAAAAGAATTAAGGTCTCGAATTCAAAAGCTATACTGACGGTTTGTCGAGCTATATGGACGGTTAATTTTGCCACTATAGTTTACAAATCCGTTGTATGTGTTGATTACACTGGTTTTATTGCAGATATCCTCATTTCTAGTTTAATTTAGTGGTGGGATATTTTCTTCAAATTTAAATGGGCCCACCATGTAACCTATTTAGTTAAAGAAGAATCGTTAAAATTAGTTATATTTGAATTGAAAACTTTCATTTTGAAGTCCATTAAAAATGGGTTAATATTTGCAAAATGGCAATATAAACACGGTTCTTTATAATTTTCAATAGCAACCCTAACAAACGGCGAATATGTGATAAACAAACACAGCTGCCGCGTTGGTACAATTTCGTTTCATGAAAATTTACTCGTAGCTCTCAAATGATGTTTCATAATGAAGGAGCTCAAAACGTGCTATTGTTAAAAGCAATTTGTAATATTGTGTTACTAAATAAACCGATATTTCCTTATATCTTTATTCTACTCGTAAATGGGTACTGAGGTTCACTTTGATGCCTTAAGGTTTTTATTATTACTAACTTTTTTTAAAACTTTTTTAAGACTTTATATCTAAGTATATATTAGGATCGAAGAACGTATATAATAATAATTTTCCATTATTTTACATTATCTTACGTTATATTTGTAATTTACATGAAAATTACTAAAGAGTAGTATAATATAGGTAACATAGTAATGCAGTTACTGTTGAACAAATTTATAAGGTTTTTATTTTGTTATGGTGGGAATTAATGGGGCTGTTATTAGATATACAAACTGTATGGGAAGTGCAGCCGTCAGACTCTTATTTGGTTTCCGTACATTAAGAAATGCCTTATTTCAGCCACGTAATATAAATTTGTCATAAACTGAAAAATATACTGAAAAATGTAAAACTAATTAAAACACAACTTATTTTGCGACGTTAAAGAAGTTAAGATCAACCAGTCATGTTATAGAAGAGTTAGAAGTTTAGTAAAAAATGTAGGTACATTGTTTTCTATCAGAGCTAATATGTTTTATATTAAGAACAATATTTCCTAATATTTTTTATTTTTTGAAAATTACAAAAACAAGTAAAATAATAAATAATATAATAACTACTTTTATAATATACTTATATAATATAATAACTACTTTTATAATAATGGGTCTTTACATATGAAATAGCCGTTGTGCCGGACTGGCCATTTCAAATCAAATTATTTTGATTTCATATTTATTTTATTTTAAAAACATGGAATTCTTTTCTTAAATAGTTATTTGTTTATGTTGTTTATTAATTATTGTTATTTTTTCATCGTAGATATTTAAATATTTTTCATCATCATGGATACGTTAAAAATCGAGAAATTATGGAATATGAGTACCGTCTTTGGAGCAACGCGGCACAAGCGGCAAGCAACATCAACCACAATTATGGAGCGATTACTACAAACGAATGCACCATCTGTTGTGTGTGGCTTGCCCGCTTCCGTTCAAGAAATTTCGGAATGAAAAATGAACCCCGTGGTCGTCCGAAAACTTTGGTCGAAAATGACTAACTACAGGCGATTGTGAAAACTAATCATACTCAATCTACGGCTGAATTAGCAGCAGCTTTCGACGTTAGCATCAAAACAGTATTGGTCCATTTGCGTCAAATTGGCAAGGTCATAAGCTTGACAAATGGGTGCCCCACAAATTCAATGATCGCCAGCGCAAAGTACGCATCGTGACGTGCCTTGCACTGCTCAACACGCACACAAACGAAGGACTTTTGAACCACATTCTTATCTGCGACGAAAAATGGAATGTTTGTCAATCGCAAGTGTTCAGGAAGTTGATTGGATCCTGGTTCAGCCGATGTGATTCATCACAGCTTTTTACTGAACTGGATGAGTTTTATTGCATATAAACATAATAACATATAACTAACATATCAACATAATCTAGGGATATCTTAAACCTAAATTATTTATGACTTTCTCAAATCTCTTACAATATCTTTTTAGTTTCTATAAAAAGTTTATATACCGACTAAAATCTCCTTTATTCTATTTTCTAAACTAGCTGTTACGCGCGGCTTCGCCTGCATGGTCACTGGGAAATGAACTATCCATTGCTTTTTGATTTGAAAGAAAATTGAGTTTTATAGATTTGTCAGAGATGCAGTCATTAAAAGGAAACTGAGCAAAATTGATTCGTCAGCCTATTTAAATGTTTTGAAACGCAGGGTATAGGAAAACATGAAAATAGCCTGTTTATTCTAAATGGAAATGGGACATTTTTTTTAATTAAAGGAAACTGAGCATAATTATCCGTCAGGGATGCAGACTTTTGAAAAGAAACTGAACTAAATTGATTCGTCAGAGATGCAGTTTTCTGAATTGAAAGGAAACTGAGCCAAATAAAAGATCCGTCAGAGATGCAGCCTTTTGAGTTGAAAGGAAACTGAGCTTAATAGGTCCGTCAGAGGTGCAGCATTTGGAATTGAAAAGAAACTGAGCTAAATAAGAAATTTTGAATT